>BLKR01003520.1:63894-141840 GCA_011170035.1 Teleogryllus occipitalis | reverse complement strand
AATTGTAAAATATTAATTACATTTCATTAGTCTAAATCTACTGGTATGTTCTTTTTTATACTTGTGGATTTACCAAATGTTTATTTTTTAGCTGAATTACTGTTCGGCGTCGAGTAAAATAATACCCTCATTTTTAGGATATAATGTAAGTTTTAGACAAAGTAAATGCGATTCTTTCAGGACATGTATATCGCGATGCTTACCTCTAAAAATAAAAGTTCAATTTTTAGCGCTAATGGTAAAACGGAGACGATGCTCAAGTGTTCATATAAATCTGTGAATGCAACAAAGAATACAAAACATTTTTGTCTGAACACATCTTCTAACACTGACAATGTATCATTCAGTGATTTGTGTACTTACGTTAAAATAAAATGAAAATCAATAGGCTGTCGAGAAAATAGTGTATTACACACATGTGACAAAAGTGATTGTATTTTGCTCGTCGCATTACGCCACTCGGCCTACAGGCCTCCCGTGGTGATCATTCTTCCCAAAATAAAATGTCACCTTTACAACGCAGATCATACATAATTAACATCCACTGTAATTATGTAAAATCAACGAAACTGAAGATCATTTTCATAAGTTGGAACAAAAGTCTCACTATTAACAACTACAGTCAGTTTCGTATGGAGTTTTTATTAAAACGCAAGTTTTTATTCGTGATCCATTTATTACTATCAACATCCGTCTGCTTTCTTCCGCAGGATGAATAGTTAAATGTGAAAGAAAAGTATTGTATTATTATAATTATTAATTGTCTTTACGAATGAAGTTTAAGATATGAAATAAATCGTGAAATTTTTTATCCATATTGTGAACATTCCACTAAACTATAATTTTAATTTTAATTTGTCTCTTCATCCTGAAAATGTGAAAAAAATAATGTTGGTATAGCCATGATGATGGGAAATAAAGCGTACGATATTCCTGACGAGGAAGAAAACGTAATCATACGCTCACCAACGCCCCAATCAGAAGTCTACTTCGCCAGCGCCTACGCCTTCGATTTCTACCGAAACTGTTGGCCATAAGTTAGGCGGCGAGGAGCCATTTGCTCATTAAGCGACACGGGAACTTGGGCGATCACGGAAACTAAGAGCAGACCCTTGCCGGCGCGGTAATCGAAGCCGGGGCTGCGGCGGTTGTGTCGGCACGTTAAGCGCGCGCCCTGCGGCGAAGCCCAGAGGCGCGCGGGACGAGGAGGGGGAGGGGGTGGACGGGAGAGGGGGCAATAATCCCTGGAAGTTACGCGGATGTCGCCGCGGCTACCTCACCCCGCCCGTTACAGAAATTCTAGCGGTGTCAGCAGGGCGGTCTAGCGGAGTGAACGGGGGAAGGGTCGATGTGACGGGAGTTCCCGTATGGGTTCCAGTAAATGCTCTTGGGACGAGAAGATGGTGGTCTGTGCAAGTGGAGACAGTGAGGGAGAATGTCTGGGTGTGAGAGAAAAAGAGAGCAATCAGGAAGGAAGCGGACGAGAGAAGTAAGAAGTGAGCGGGGGTTAAGGAGAAAATAGAAAGGAAGGCAGTTACGAGGAGCGTAAAACATACTAGCACACGCATGCGCTAGCGTGCCCACGCACACACGCCAGATAGGGAAAAATTGAGATAACGCCAGCGAGAAATAACAGATAGGACGAGACTGTGTGAGGAACTATAAAGAGAAAATAAGAGCAAAGAATAAAGAATTCCCGAATGAAATTTATGCATTATCTTAGGAATAATCTTTCAGTTACTTAAAATCGTACATCCTGAAACTACACGTTTTGTTATTGAAGATGTGATAGTATCTAGAAGTATGTTTGTAGTTTTACTACGATAAAGAATTGAGAAAATAATATTATGGATTTGAGTGAATAAGTTTTCTGACAAATATTACTTAACCACTTCTTCTCAGATGTGTCGAAGAAAAAGCAGAATAACATATGAAAAATTAAAAATTTCGTTCATTTTAAAACATGCATTGGAAGTAAGAAAATTCTACCTTTTTACCACCCCGGTGAAAATAAATTTTGATTATTACGTTGATACATCTTTTTCATAACTTCAGCGCTTTCATAGTTACTTATTTTATTCACCTTAAACCTCATCACAAACCACATTTGAGCCACATTAACGTGGATCTAATTCTTTTCCTTTTCTCTTTGCAGAAGTAGTGACGTGTCGTCACCAAAATGATGATTAAAAGCATAGATACTTCCATGCCGGAGACTGGACTCCAGAAAGCAGAACTGTCGTTGCCAGGAGGGGGAGAGGAGGGGCTGTCGAGTTGGCAGCCACTTGAAGAAGAGCTTAGATGGTGGTGGTGGTGGTGGGGGGGTGAGACTCAGTTCTAAGAGGGAGTCGCTGCACCGCGTGTTTGCAAAACTTCCACTCCCACAAAGGGGCGGAATGAGAGAAGGACGGGGAAGTGGAAGTAACACAAACAATGCGATAGTCTGTGGGCGGAGTTTGAGTTCGGTGCACGAGTGACGAGTTTTCGTAAATTCATACTTCTCAACTTCAAGATTTGGACAAAGTCCTATGGATGACGTAACTTCCAGATTTTGATATTTGGACGTATCGACAAATAAGTGAGTGATTAGTGATTGCAGGCGCGTCAACGGCCAAGTTCATTAGTACATGTTGCTCCGGGAGGTGGCATCCTCCCCTGCTAGATGGTGAGATCCGGCGCCGATCTACCGTAGGCTAGTGAGGTTTTCCCTAATCAAGTACCTCCCCTCACCAGCGGGGCGCCGCCTCAGCCGGGCATGCTCTAAGCTCCCAACTGGCCTCCCATCATGTGTGGTAGTGTAGTGCATTCGTTGGAGACGTGCACACTACTATTACTGCACATTACTTCATCAGGGGGACGAATCCCCAGAGTGGGCACCTAGCCTTTCGGCCCTTATCCTCACCCCCCACCGGCGTATGCACGCCAACGGGCTGACGGCCGGATACAGCCGGAACCCAGTTTACCTTCACGGCAACCTTCCCATTTGAGCCTGGGTGGGACCGATCTGCCAGCTCAGAGCTACTATCTATCCAGGCTAGTACCGGAGTCTCGATAATGCGCCACTCACATGCGCCGGGAATAAATTCCCTCCTCTTTGCCCAGAGTATCGGGCCACTGCCACGACGAATCCAAGAGCCCACAGGGGGCCACCCGGACTAAGGTCCGAGCGGCTTGGAGCCCCCAGCCCGTCTCCCCATGCTTACCGCCAGCTCCCGATGTGGGTAACACCGGTACCGAGGCAACCTGGCGGGTGGTGACTAATTTCCCGCCGGACTTTAAAGTGGGATCCAGATTACTCCTTCACCCAATCCTGCCCCAAGGTCGACGCTCGCCATAGGCCCAGCTGAGCAGCAGAAGCTACCGGGAGCTTAACTCGCGCCTACTTACTGCCTACACCTTAGGCTAACGACGTTAGTCACGCCGCAAGACTCGGAGCCGGGTGGTCGTCTGAACTCCACCTAGACCGGACCACTTTCATCATCCAATCCCCCCTGCGGGGGAAGTGTAGTGCATGTTCGTAGTGTGTCGCGGCTCCCCGTCTCGCTGTCTACCTTCCTCTCCAGCGAGCCTCATACGTGCGCGGCATACCGCTGCGCGCGCCAAGTTCAAAATTCAGCGATAGCAAAAACATTCATTTAAATAGTGATGTTTGCAGATTGGTTGATGATTCCGGGCGCGTCAACAGCTTAGGTAACTAGTCCCGTAAGTGTAGTGCGTGTTTCTTTATCAAAAGATGGCAGTGATCTTCCCCCGCTGGATGGCGAGATCCGACGCCGACCTACCGTCGGCTAGTAGGATTTCCCCCTAATCAGGACTCTCCCACCAGCGGGGCATTGCCCCCGCCGCGACAAGCTCGAAGCTCCCGGGTGGTCTCCCGGAATATGTGGTAGTGTAGTGCATGTTACCGTAAGTGTGTGTGTAAGAGGGAGAGGATAGGACAAGGAAGAGGAAGGATAGATCGCGCGCGGTCCGTGGCCCGTTTGGTAGGGTACTTCTCCGGCATTCGCCTGGTGTTGATCGGAGAAATCATGGAAAACTACCCATCAGAGCAGCCGGCCGCTAGAATTCTCCTCCAGACAGCGACTGAATTCGACCTAGCTGAAAAGCTAGTGTGTCCTGCCGCCGTCGGGATCAGTTGATGCACTGAGCTACCGCTCCCGGTATATTACATTTTTGATTGTTCTGCCTTTCTAGAAATGAGCCTTTGAAATATCCACCTCCGTACGTTGTCAATCTTTCGAGGAAACGCGGAGGGCATGTGAATCATGTGGAGCTCGCGTTATGATGTCACGTCGGGCCTATAATGCTTCATAGAACAGTTCAAGGGCTGGCAGTACAAAGTTGTGATGCAGTATGAAGGAATTTTCACTTTGAAAATAATGATTTTAAATTTGCGGAATGTCTCGCACCGGTTTATCAAGTAAATATAAGTTTCAATACTCATTCACGCATTTGATATTAGGATAAAATAAATTACTAATATCTATTTCAGGAAAACATGTTAAGGTAGGGTGTCGTCATGAGAGGTGAATTAAACCCCTTGCCATCGATCACAGAACAGAAGAAACTATTTTTGAGATTAATCAGAGTGTGGATTGTGCTAGAAATAGGAACCGGGTGACTTGATTAAAGGAGAGCTCACTTCAATTGAGGTGGGAACGTGGAGAATAGAATTCCAGGGACTCCTTAGGACGAGTGCACCGAGAAGAGCGCGAGGCGAACAGTGGAGTAGGGCAGAGGGTGGTGGCAATACCGCAGCGGTGAGTGACACTAATTACAAGGATAGGCGAGTTCGATGAGATCGACACGGGATCGAGAGAGAGGTGGGTTCTAAGGGGTATAACATGGGTAGGTGAATGGACGATGTGAAGTGGCTCAGAGAAGGAGGAGGAGGAAGTGAGGAGGTAGTGACAAGGAAGCGCAAACGATAAGGGTTACAGAGGGAAAAAGCGACCGTGCTGAGTCGACATGGGCTGCGGGTAAAAATGACATTCGGTGGGGGTTTGGGGGCGGGAGACGTGGGCGCGGGAATTGGGAGCGGGACCTGGGCTCGGAACGTAGGTGCGGGTCGGGGGCGCGGGGCGCGATATTTGGGTGCGGGCCGTGGGTAGAGGCATGGGCAGAGGGCATGGGCGGAGGGCATGGGTGAAGGGCGTGTGCAGGGAACGTGAGCGGGGGCGTGAGCGGGCTACGTGGGCGGCGTCGCTGGGGGGTGTTGGTCTGGAACGTGGGCGAGTGGACAAAGTAGCAAGGACTGTCGGGGGCGACGTGGGCAGCGCGAGCTGCGAGGCGGTGTGGGCGTCAAATGATGAGAGCATCGAAGGCGCTGTGGTCTGTGCGGACCTGGCTGGGAATCGAGGTCGAGGGGGCGGTGTAGCGGCTTGGGCAACGAGGACGGCGTAGGCAACGAATAAGGCAGGGGCCGAGCGGGCAGCGTGGACGGAGGGGATGGCACGATGGCTTGAGCGGGCGGCGCCAAGAGCAGGGCCGCGGGGGCGGCGGGGCCGGCGGGGGGCGCCGAGGCCGGTGCTTGCGGTCGCCCGCCCTCGAGTTGTTGGGGAGTTGGCAGAGAGGGCGGGGGAGGGGGCGGGGCCGCTCCTTGGCGCCGTGGACAGCTGCCCGTTAATTGGGTGGGCCCTTCAGAAGCGTCCTCGCGCGCGGCGCACCGCAGGGATGCAAGGGCGCGCCCGGCGCCAGGTGCGCCTTGCAAGGGCAGGAAACGCAGGAGCGCAGGAAACGCGCTGCATAAATAATAAAAAAATATCGATAAAAATGTCCTACTGTATTCTTCTCCAGTACGTAATTACATATTTATCTCTCAGGAAATATTATGAATTGAAATATTGGACAATAGTGTTTTGATATGATGGAGCAACTTTGAGAAATATTGTAACAAGCTGATTGTTGGAATATCAAAGGAAATTAAGTGTTTCGAACATTTTCTCTTCAGAAAACAAGATAAACCTTTATAATGTGAAAGACTGTTATCAATACAATTTATTAATTTTTATCATTGTAATGCGATCATTTAATCTGATTTCTTTGAATGCGATACTATTAGCACATTTTATCTTCTAACTTCATTGGTATCCATGGATGAAACAAGATGGAATAGAAAGGTAAGATATCCCGCAGTCGCTGGCTCCTCGCACAGGGCTCGGTTTTGCCTTAGTATGGAAGTAATTACAGAAACCTCAGTAAGCAATAATGAGAGCAGTTAACCGACAAATTTGACACCGGAAGCCGCCACAGACTCTGATGCTAAATACATCACAGAAATTTCCGGCATCTTGCCCGAATGAAAATTTACAGACATCAAATTACAGTTCAGTAAAGTTAATTGAGAGCAGAAAAAGAACCATAACTTTGAGTTCAAATAACAAAGAACAGAATGATGCTATCGGGTCTCATCATTGTGGCATGTCTTACCAGTACGCCTAATCATGAAAACAGAAATTGTAAAACAATTAAACAGATATAGAGGAGGATATAGAAAACGTCAAGCTGAGAGATATAACAGTCATGAAGCTAACTTTCCGAGCGTTTTCATGAAAATTATTACAATGCTTGTCAACGTCACAATGGCACTTCAATGTAAATCGTCACATGATGCTGACACACATACAAAACACAAAGGAGGTTTATTCATCATTTGAAAGTTCAATAACAATGTGAGAATGAATGCAAAAAATGTGTGCTCGGACAATCACTTATTTGAACGAATGGTTCTGAAACAATTTACTTCCTTTTGTCTCGCCTATCTATTCGTGTCCACTTGTTTCCGATTTCAATAAAGGCAAGATGATGATATTGTGACTATTTTTAGCAAACTCTACAATATAGTATATTGTTCATGAAGGGTGATGTATGGTACTATTTTGAAATAAAATCATTGAAGATAAAGTAAATAACATTTCAATATTTGGTGTTAGAAGAACATTTAAGGGGTTTTAGAACATTAACATTTAAAGAAAGTGTATTTAAAATTTCATTTGATATTTTTTTCTTTCGTACTAGACCTAACTCAGCTAGAAGTCTACAAAAAGTTACACGCGTAACTCTTGCCTCTTGAAAATACAAACTTTTCTATTCATGGAATTTTAGAACAGAGGAAAGATTTTTCATAACAAACTGGTCATTCGTTGTTTACTCTCTTGTCACATATAAATAGGCTTTTAATTAGAGCCTTTTCAACGCACACACAAGCGAAACATCGTATGAAAATATCAAATCAACCCCGCTCTGAGTAATTAGTGCGAACGGGTGAGCTTATCAAAAACATTGCTCTCACTGGGAGAAGCGGGCTTGGAGAAGAGAAATATTACTCGCCTCACGCAACTATGATTACTGGTCTTGAGAAAAAATGTGTTCCAACGAACGGTGAGTAATTTCAATTCCGTGTTCACCCTTGAGGAATTGTTAGCCCCCACTTCATTGCAATTACGTACTTGGCAAGCTCTCCTTCGATGGTATAGTTCTAGAGACCTTTGCCTATCAACAGCTTTATGTCAGTAATTTCCCTGTTTTTTTGTTTATTACCATAGTTCTAGAAATAATTATGCATAATAATTAAAACATACTTGTGCCAAATTATTAATTGAAAAAACTTTCGATGCAATCAGGCTCTTCTCCACGAAATGAGTAATATTTCGTCATTATAACCAACAAAACGATTTTTTAAATGACCGTAAATTTAAAGCTCAAGTTAACCTAAGGAATTCATTTGAACATCCAAATTTAGAGGGAGCAGCACAAGAATACCGCTCACCTATACTATTTATTATTTACATTTCCAATCTTCTGAATTTAACTACTTCAAAATTGCCTCTTTTGCAGATAACACGGCTATAAACCGCATATGCTACACATAAAGACTAATTAATTGCACATGACAACTTAAAAGGTGACTTAATTTTTACTCTTTATTTATCCAGTCAATCAATAAATTTAATACAATTAAATGTCAAGTCAAAACACATTAAGACGTTTAAATCCCATGTCATCGTTGACTACAAACTACACAGACATCCAATGGCTTCAAAATCCAACTCCTGTAACATATTTCAGATTTCGATAGATGACTATCATGGGAGGGACAGACACCTAACACAGGATAAAAGGAGTGTATACAATGTTACAAGTTTTCCATTTTCAACAAAATATTCAACAATACCTATTAACATAGCAATAGCAACCTTTCTATAGTCTTTATTAACTATACGTCCTCCTTTAACTTATGCTTGCTTCTAGGGAAGGATACGGCTAAAACAAATATTTAAAAACTTCAAACTATCCAATGAAATTTATTCGTCGCACTATAAATGCACCTTAGTATTCCAAACGAACGAACAAATTCAAAACGTACTTATAATAGAACCATTTATCAAATGGATAAAACAATGAACCAGTTTTCATTCCGTTCTTCAAAAACTCCCATCACAAATTATTTTAATATTGGTACTTCAACTCCTCCTTTTCCACGAATCTACTCCTGTCATTCTAAAGACTTGCTATAAGCTCCTTAATCAACGTGTCCTAAACAATTCTTAAAATTAATTACTTACGAATATAACAATTATTGCTTATTTATAAGAAAAGTGAAAACAACTCATTCGTTTTGAAAAAGGTTGTAACTGTATCATGAAGTTATTTCCTGGGATAACCTCAGAAACTTATTGTTTTACAAATCTTTGTATTTAAAAACACTTTTCAAACTTTAGAAAACTTTCTATATTAGCTTCTTTAACAAGCTTACACTCACATGCTTTCTCGAAGACAAAATATCTATTGATCGATAACTCACACAATGAAATAATGAAGAAATGACGGTAGATAAGCGTTTATTCTACTAATTGATATATATATATATATATATATATATATATATATATATATATATAGAGAGAGAGAGAGAGAGAGAGAGAGAGAGAGAGAGAGAAAGAGTTGCTGTTCTTGACTTTTCTCCGTTCTAAGTCTCAATTCATCTCTTTTTGTCCATAGATTTTGCATTTATCTTGCAGTCATAGTCTTTCTTACTTCCTGTTGCCATGGAAGTCTGGGTCGTTCTCTCTTTTGTATTTCTGCCAGGATCCATTGCAGGACTATGAATATGAGCCAAACGGCTCATATTTCGCCTGACATGCGCATAATATGCCCGAACCAGGCGACTTGTTTTCTCTCTATTTCGTTAATGACAGTTTTCTTTATGTCCATTTTCTTTCTTATGTCATCGTTCTTGATTCTGTCACGTCTGCTGTAACAGCAACTCCTACGCTAGTAATTCGTTTCAAGAGCCAGAAACGTCCTTCTTGTTATTTTATCAACCTCTGAGACTTTTGAACCGTACGTTGTGACACTCTTGGGTAGTGTGGAGTAAAGATGTCTTTTTGTAGTATTATTTATGGTTTTGTTCCATAAGACAGTGTTTGTACTTGATGTCAAGTAATTTTCACGCGACACGTTAACTTAACGATTATATTAAAATTTAGTGTGTATACTATAAATCTGTTTAATAAGAGTAAGCGATAAAACATCTGGGGCCCACTACCTTTTATTTAAAGTAAAAATCACACAATTTGGTTGATTGGAAATTTCAAACTTCTTTCAAAACGAAAACCCTTTGTGTATATAAAGATTTTTGCAATTTTCTAAATGTCAGAGGTTTTCATGAAAATCCGAACTCTACCATACTTATAAATAAGCATTCTTGTGGGTGCATATGAGCAAAATATCGCAAAAAAATTTTCTGCCATTTTCTAGAAAATGTAGAAAATGTCACACGAACTTCATGTAAAGTACCAAAATGAAAATACCTTCATGATCTCTGGAACGGCACAACCTGCGGCACACAACCTGCGGCACTAGACCTGAAGTCTGACGTATTTGGCAAGTTTCAGATCAAAAGCTCCTAATATAACAATGTTATGCTTGACACGTCCATCCATTCATCCAACCATCCTCATATAAAAATAGATTTTCGGGTACAAAATCTCATGTATCACATATTTCTTAGAAAACTCTTCAGGCACTGACCTCTCTTGCTTAATCCTCTCTAAGCCCAGATCTTTGCTCTCTACATAGTCTATCTTCCATTGTAAGCCAATATCTTCTAGTACACAAATTAGGTTTACAAATTAGCCTAAAAAAGGAAGAGTCTTGCAATCCCATAATCCAATTGGTAAAAAATGAATAATTAATATTAAAATGCTGAAGACTATCCTTCGCTAATACAAAAGTAGGTTTTGAAAATGTGTCAGCAGTATTATCATCGACTTCTTTATCATAATTCAGCTTTGAAGAAATAGCTTCTGCATAATACTGAGGGAGCATGATTCTGGACTGCTAATTCTTCTTTAATATTCATTCAATTAACTTCGTGGCTCTTTTTAAATGTTTATTCTAGCAGCCTAGTGATCGAACTTCTCAGCCGCTATCTTCGACTCTATTTAACTACTGACAATCCCTTCTTCACCCACCCACTTTGGAGTATTTCCTATTAATTAATCGCACCCTAGACTTTTTTTTCTCTGATAGTATCTGATTTCATTCGGTCTTTGTTTGTACAGCCTAGCGTTGATACTTCCATGGTCTTTTAGACAATTCCAAAGTTTTTTTGACAAAATCAAGTAAGGTCCAAATCTCACGATCATAAGTGACGGTAGAGAGCATTTTACGTACTTGTCAAAAACAGTACTTGCAAATATATTGGCTTATTTGATTTGAGGGTTAATGGCTTTATGACGAAGGCTCTTCAAACTAGCTTGATTCAGCCATTATGTACTTAATAATGGATGTAGGTACGGTTTAAATGGCCATTATATTTGTATCATAAATCAATATTTCAAACGTCAACATACCACAGAATTGTCCACCCAAATTTGAGGATGAATTCACAGTTTATTGAATATTGTTGCGGAGGAAGGAAGTCGAGATGTCTTATTCGCGCCTCGGGATACGGCACGGCATCTACTTAAGCCCAGTCCGCCGACCCCTTCTCGTCCGCCGAGCACCTCCCGTGTAACGCGTCCGCCACAGCCAATCCAGAGACTAACGACCTCCGGCGAGACTCCTAAATCCGGGTTGACGCCGCTAGACGGCGCACTTAATAACTAGAGGCCCATCTGGCGGTGGCCGTGGGGACTAACACCTTGCGTTAGCGTCATAGCGCCGAGTTCGCGTAATTGAAGAAGAGCCGCACACGGTCGCCGGCAGGGGGCGAAGAGTCATCTAGTTACTCCGAGACGCACATTCAGCTGTTTAGATTTTGTCGTAAGTGTTTCGGAACGTTACGGTCGGCTTCTGAGATCACATATTTTGAAGTGTCAGGTTTATGAGTGGAGTGAAGTGAAGTGATTTCATTTCTTCTGAATATGACTGAATAAGTTCTGATTGGTGTGTAGGTGAGGGTTCCTTCGTCTATGTATATACGCGTATATGTTTGTATGTATGTATATTTGTGTAATATGTAAGTTTATTCATTTATATGGTAGTGTGTATGCATTTTAATGTTTAGTATAGGAATGTAAATGCCATCTGCATATATAGGAAATGACAGTCAATTTGTTTGTTTATATTTATTTTTTATATATTATTTTATTTGTAATTGTAATTTTGCATTCTGCCACCGGGCATCATTTGCCCAATTGTAGAATAAATTTCTATTTATTTATTGCTCGATAAGAATATAAGACATGTGTATGGTAATGGCAGATACTATAGCTGTGTATTTGACAATGAAGATGAACGAGGTGTAAATATCGCAAAAGGTACCCAGTACTAACACTCTTATGCGATGAAGAAATAAATAAAAAATCAATATTTCTTTGAAATGTTCAACGTAATTTTCATCCAACACATTTCATTCAATTCATAACCAATTTACCAAGAGAGACTACTATTCATTTTTGAATTTATGTTACAATATTTATGGAAGGGTTAGAATGAATAATATTATGGAAATAATTTTCAGATTAAATTATTGAGAATGATTTCTGCTAAAGTTTACGGCCACATAAAACCAATTCTGGGATTTTTATAATGAGTTTATCTGTGGTGATGGTAAATAATTTCCAGGCATTTCCACGTTGGTCACGCCTTCATTAGAGGAAAATGTGATCTGCATTTCTGCTTGTGACGTGATAAAAACATTAAAATTCTGCTACATAGGTTGCAAAAACCAACGGACAATGCACTTTTATGTATGCTAAAATATGGATATATGCGTGTTATTGAAATAATTTAAAATTAAGATAAGGGCGTTACTGCGAAAATGCTATGAAAAGAGACATAAATAACAGTTGAATGCCACCAAGCGGACGTACATTTTTGAGGGAAGGAACTATTTCGCCGATAGGAATGACGACGATAGCTTAGACAAAGAAAATCGTCTGCAAGAGAATATATAATTTGTTTCCCTGTCAGCGCATGAGAGCAGCGCAATTACTCCGACGCCAATAGGAGACATCGTAAGTCCTATGGAACAGGTAATATGATGATAGAATTTCGCCTATCATCCAGGTGTAAGATGTGAGTAGGAAAAAGATGTGAAGGGAGGATTGTGCGCAGTCTACGTGTTGCTGTTCAAGATATTGCTCGGACATTTGAACGGAATTTTTCGATCAGAACAGGTGGATTCTAGAATTCTCATTCGGAGAATGATCTATTTTAACGTAGTTATTACCGGGAGAGGTGGCTCAGTGCATCAATTGACGTCACTGCAGTGCCTCTCACCGGGAGGACATAGGTTCTACTCCCGACAGTGGCAAGATTTTCAACACTAGCTTGTCAGCTAGGGAGAATTCAGTCGCTGTCTGGAGGAAAATTCTAGAGACCGGCTGCTCTGATCGGTTATTTTCCGTGGTTACGCCGATCAACATCAGACGAATGCCGGAGCAGTACTCTATCAAACGGGCCACGAACCGCGCGCGATCTTTCCTTCCTATTTCTTGTCCAATCCTCACCCTTACTTGCACACACTTAAACTAACATACACTACACTACCACACATGCCGGAAGACCGGTCGGGAGCTCAGAGCTTGTCCCGGCTGGGGCGGTGCCCCGCTGGTGGGAGAGTCCTGGTTGAGGGAACCCTCGCTAACCGACAGTAGGTCGGCGCCGGATCTCGCCATTCAGCGGGAGAAGATTACCGCCACCTCCCGAGGGGGGAAATGCACTACACTTACGGGACTAATGGAGTAAGTTGTTGACGCGCCCGGTATCACTTACCTACAACAACAACAACAACAACAACAACAACAACAACAACAACGTAGTTATGTATATGATATGGAAAATCCCCCTCCGGTGAGGCTTGATACCAAAGCCTTTCCGTCAACGGAACTTCAGTTGAGGTCTACTCTGTTGCACTCGATGAGGGTTTACATTATCTTATGCACATCACCTTCTATACGCCAAGATATTGTGAGAAGATGTCAGAGATTCACTCTAGCACTATTTACTCATTAGATAATATTTTCACTTAATTTTGACGCTGAAAATTACATGATTATTTAATGAAATGTATCAAATTGTACTAATTATTTTGCAGAATTATTTCGAGCGTCCAAATTTAACTGGTGGTGTTACAACAGCGCGTACTTTCTCCATTATTTGCGATTAAGTAATACAATACTACATGAACATAACATTTTTGTAATGTTTGAAAGATTAAAAAAATACATCAAAATAACATTTGTGAGATGTTATTCAGTTCATTATATTCGCTTAAAATTTTTTTTAATTTTTGAGAAAATCTGGTTTAAATTGCCTTTGTCTCACGCAAAATTACGGGGAAATGACTCACATTTTGAAAAAGATTTACTACACCTTATTTAAAGATCAACGTTTAAACAATAAATTTCATTTAGAACAAAAATATGAATCTTCAATATTGTAGATGTAGGAAGAAGCCGAAAAAATTAAAGTTTTGCAATTTGTTAAAATGGATAGAATTCAATGGAAATTATACCTACTATATTTTTATAAGCCGCATTAACATTTTCTGTACTACATAAGTAGTACGCGAGAAAGTAAAACTAATATTTTACAAAGAGTCTCTATATTTTACGAGACTCTCTTTAGTAGAGGTCTCGTTGTTTTCAAATAAAGTTACTATTTACCTAGGTTGACTTTTATTAAACGTGCATTACCTTGCGCTCTACATTAGTGTAAATACAAGTATCTTCTTTACCATCAACAAGTCTTTAAATTGCTCCAATTTCTTGATTACTGAATATAAGTAAACCAGCGAAAATGATCCTACGTTATAGAAGTAGATTTGCGTTGAGACTCCCTCAAAGTCAGTGAGGCTGCCATGAATACGTAGCCGATTATATCAGATGAATATCCCCAAGTTCTGTAACCATGCTCAAATCTTGGCATGCATGGCGTATTTAATGGCATGTTTGATAATGAAGGAAAATAACAATCAAGACGCACAATGAATTGTAAGCAGAACAAAGAATGATAAAGGTAATTGACATGCCTTTTATAAAACGAAATTCAAAAAAATTAACAAAATTTCAAGATACTATGTTCAAGACACATACTTGTGTTAAATTTTATACCATTGCTGAAAGTTTCAATATAATATTTAACTTTCGAAAATTAGACATGCAATATTTATTTTGATTGTTTCGTTTGAGGCTGTGAAACTAAAGAATATAAAGAACAGATTTTATATCATTATGTAAATAAAAGTCTGACTAATACGTTGCAAAAGTTAAAATAAAACGGCCATATGTTGAAAATGTAAAACACTAGATAAAGAAAATGTTATTTTTAAACGGTATGAAGTGATTTTAGATTTCAAAAGACATATTTTTCTGTGCAAAGTTTAAATAACACGAATGTTTTGTTTTAACCAGATATGAATCGAATTTGATAGAATATGTGAATGGTATGCGTTATCACATGTAATACATTTTCTTGTTGGAGTGTTCCTGACTCTCTATAAGGTGTTTGATATATTGCCCTACTTTTGGAGTTTTCATTGTCCTCAGTTACAAAATACATAAATACTGACTGTAAAATTTATTTTATTAGTTAATACTATACGGAAAACATTAATCTCCAAACTGCAAAAAAGTGTGGTTTTTCCAAATACCGTATTCTACACGCCCACGTATGTCACAATGTAGAACCCCACCACCAAGATGCGAGAGCAGTGAACTGGGAAGGCTCTCAGGCTCGAATCTGGCAAATGTCCCTTTAACGAGTTTCCCCTCTCCTAACACAGGGTCGCATGATTCCTCGCACGCGTGCATATGTGAAGTAGGAGTCTCCGATCGACAACCCGCGTCAACATCAGGTCAAGGTCACATCAACACGCCCACCCCAAACACTCACACAAAACACGGGTTGCATTCTGCACGGAGTGGTGGAATACTTTATCGACCCGGTCTCGGAGCACATCTCCGCACAATTCGTTTTCCTTTCCCTTTGTATGCTTCTCATTGGCTATCTCGTACTCAAATATTACGTCTCTCTTTTCCCTGACCCCCTGTAACATATCAATATGGTTGAAGTAAAGACATTTTTGCAGGTACAGCAAATGCGTATTCGCTGTACCTGTACCTACAATGACTGTCAATATTAATTTACTTTTTATACGATTTTTATTTTACTGAGGCGTACTGTGTTTGCTGCTCTATTTGCACTATTATTTTCTATAAAATGCATACTTTTAAAAGAAAATCAAGAGAAGCAGAGTTAAGATGGCCGATTGCTTCGCTTCGTCCCAATGCAAGTATTATATTTCGTTTATTTGCAGGTTTTCTACTCTACGTTGAGAATCCTCATTACTGTTTATATACTTCTTCGAAAAATTCGCAAAGGAAAATTGTGTGATCTCACGTTTTCAGTTATTCCTCCTACCATCTTTTGATAGATCCGCCCCGTTTTCCAAGTCTCTTCCAATTTTCCATAGAATGCGCCATGTTATATTATCATCCTACATTACATTTTAACTAGTGCCTTTCCGTCTCACAATATATCGCCTTGTTTTGCCAAGAACTCCCTCCCTTTTAACGATTCCGCTTTCTCTCCGTTTTCCCATCTACTTGATCCGCCATGTTTCGCCTCTCTTCTATTTTCCCTCGCAGTCATCCTTCTCTCGTAACATCTGCCGCCATCTTTCTCGCGGATCCCGGCACCCGCACCGCACAGCGCCGCTCTACGTTAACATATTAATTGGCAATTAACGAAATCGTCAACACATAAACCACACGTGTAGCGCGTCATCCGTGAATTGCACCCTTCGCCCACCCGACTGCCTCGCTCAGCGCCCCACCCCACGGCCCCTGCCGCCTCCCTCGCCATCTACATGGCACAGTGCGCGGAACGCACGTATTGGCGGCTCGCACTCCATTTAGGGGCGTTTGTCACACTTTATTCAATGTAATATTTGGTAACAGAACAAGCATCGATGCATCAATTCTAGAAAACCATAGATGATGAAAATTTCACTATTGATGGAGAATCTATACATGTTTAAAAGACAAAAACAATTTATCCAATGATTCTTTATTTGAATCCAACTATTACGGTGATGCGTTTGAATTCGGTAAAATATTTAAAGCAACAATTCTGAGTAAGTTTGTTTTTGGAAGTTTTAAAATATTACAATTCCTATGTTCCATACTTACGGCAAAGACATTTTGAATGAATATCTTTAATCCTGATGAATCTCCAATGATGAAAAAAACCTACAGATCCGAACCATGAACCTATATTAATGATTGATTAATGATTCCGGGCACGTCAACAACTAAGATCATTAGTCTCGAATCTGTAGTGCACATCTCATTAGCAGGAGGTGGCAGTAATCTTCCCCTGCTGGCTGGCGAGATCCGCTGCCGACCTAAGTTGTATTGAGAGGATTTTCCCCAACCAGGTTTCTTGCACCAGCGGGGCACCGCCTCAGCATGGACAAGTTCTAAGCTGGCGACTGGTCTCCCAAAAATTGGATAGTGTAGTGCATGTGAGTGTGTGTGTAAGTAAGGGATGAGAATAGGACAAGGAAGAGGAAGGAAAAATTGCGCGCGGTCCGTGGCCCATTTGTTAGCGTACTGCTCTGGCATCCTCTTGGTGTTGATCGGAGGAGCTACGGAAAACTACCGATCAGAGCAGCCGGGCGCTAGAATTCTCCTCTAGACAGCGGCTGAATTCAATCTAGCTATCTTACTAGAGTAAGAGTCGAAACTCCTTCCCCTAGGACCTCCTGGTTAGAGGCACTGCAGTGACATTGCTTGATGCCCTGAGCCATCTTTGCCGGTGTCATATTAATGATGTGCTACCCATTGCTTTAATCTCCTCTTGCTCCGTTCCTGCCCGCCACACCACGTTCCACCGCATTGCCTTCTCGTCGCCAGCTCAATGCTTCACAGGCACCCATAACTCGGCGCGCTCTACCCAACCTTCCTTGCCGTGCCGCGGTCACGTCACGCTACGCCACGTCAAGTCACTGGCACCGCCACACTACGCCGCGCGACTCCACGCTACGCCACGCCCCGCCACGCCACACCACGGAATGCAACGCGACGCTACGCCACGCAATGCCACGCCACAACATGCAGTGCCAGCCATGCCACGCTATGCCACGCCACGTCACGTCACGTGACGACACGGCACGTCACGTCACGTCACGTCACGCCACGCCACGCAACGCCACGCCACTGCTATGCCACGTCACGCTACGCCACGCCACGCCCGCTACGCCACGCCACGCCACGCTATGCCACGCCACCACGCCACGCCACGCCACGCCACGCCACGCTACGCCACGCCCACGCCACCACGCCACGCCACGCCACCACGCCCACGCCACGCCACGCCACGCCACGCCACGCCACGCCACGCCACGCCACGCCACGCCACGCCACGTCACGCCACGCCACGCCACGCCACGCCACGCCGCGCCGCGCGACGCCCCGCGATGCCACACTACGCCTCGCTACGCCACGCGACTCCGAACTACGTCACACGCCACGCCGAGCCCCGCCACCCAACGTCCCGTAACACCACTTCATTCCACGTCACTCTACCCCATGCCACGTCACGTTCTCTCGCTCCACCTACTGCGTGCCCTTGTCCCTTCCCCCTCCGCCAGCCTACAACCGCCCGCTCGCCGCTTCGCTCTGGCCGCCCACACCTCCGCTCTCCGCGCGCCCGCCGGCCGCTCGCCGCGTTGCGCGGGCGAGTGAAATGCGAAAATGAAACCGGCGCAGCCACCAAATTGCCGGAGCGGTACCTGCTATGCATACAGCGCCCTCTGATTGGGTGGGAAGGGGCGCCGGCGCGCGGCTGGATGAGCTGATCCCCAGACTGTAAATAAACTGCACGCCCCAAAATAACGGCCTTGAAATATGCAGATCGCAAGCGGAGTACGAATGCGCGAGTAAGGGGAAAAAGATAATTAGCCAAGAGAAGAACGTTCATAAGGACGGGATGTGTGTGTTTGAGAGGCTGACTTGTAACGTGGTGTAGGAAAATTAGTCAGAAAAATAAGGGTTTTGCTGAGCATAAGTTCAAACAAATTATATCCGATAAACAAGAAGATAAAGGAATGAAAATGTAAGTAAGGATCTACAAGAGGGGACAATCGGGAAAGGTGATGTTTCAATAAGGTTTTAAAATTTGTAAATGAGTGATGTACTAAGTCTTTAACGATTGAAGATTGTGATGATTGATGTGTGTGATTTTTGAAGTAGGTGATTTGTAGTGTGAAATGCGGGGTACAAAATGCACAAAGTGTGTAAAGTGAATAATTCGTTAAGTGTGTAATAGAGTAAATGGAAAATTGGGAAAGTAAGAAGTAAGGAAAGTCATACGCGACGTAAATAAGGCAATCGGACTATGGCCTAACAACGCAAGTTTACAGTGGGAAAAATGCAATATGGGATATGCGTAGAGGAGTTACACGGACAGTACAGAAGTATATGCATGTTAAATAAGTTATTCAGGAGTTACACCTTTCCAAGAGTAAAAGTAGTGGTGGTTCGAGGATGTGGTAATTCCAAAACAAGTGAGATCGATCAGATCCTGCGACAACCGCATGACTAGGCAAGATGCGATGGAAATGGGGATGCTGTTGGGTGAGACAAACGTAGGCAAGTTGGTAGGTAGGTAGGTCGGTCGGTCTGCCACACAGTCAGTAACTCATTCGGTCGGTGACTTAGTCGGTCCGTCACTCTTTCAGTTGGTCACTCACTCGGTCGGCCACTCACTCGGTCGGCCACTCACTCGATCGGCCACTCACTCGATCGGCCACTCACTCGGTCGGCCACACACTCGGTCGATCGCTCACTCAGTCGGTCGGTCGGTCACTCAATCGGCCGATCACACAGTAGGTTCGTCATTCACTCTATCGGTCATTCAGTCGGTTAGTCATCCAGTCGGTAAGTGATTCAGTCGGAAGATCACTCGTTCGGTCTATCGGGACTTGGTTGTTTGGTCACTCAGTCCATCGTTCCGTAAGTCAGTCGGTTCTGATCCATGAGTATTCGATCCGTCGGTCAATCGGCACTCAGTCCATAGGCCAGTCGGTACTTGGTTCTTAAGACGGTTCTTAAGACGGTTCTTAAGACGGTTCTTCGACACAAGGTTTGTCGGTCGGTCGGTCGGTCGAATGCTCGCTCCGGCAGGCGGGCGGCAGGCGGCAGGCGGCGGGCGAGCGGTCGGGCGGTCGGGTGGGCAAAAGGGCGAGAGGGCGGGAGGAAGGGTAGGACGGCGATCGGAAGGGCAGAGGGCGTGAGGAAGGACGAGATGGTGGGCGGAAGGGCAGGAGGGCAGGCGGAAGGGCAGGAGGGCAGGCGGAAGGGCAGGAGGGCGGGCAGAAGCGCGGAGGGCGGAGGGCGGACGGGATGTCAGAAGGCGGAGAGCGGGCGTAGGGCGGGCGGAGGGCGGGCGGGCCACTGAGCCACATTCAAAGCGGTCGCTCGCGGCTTCTGATGCCAGTTTGTCAGAGGATAAAGTCGAGGGGTGTCGAGGGATTTTGAGGGGGAGGGTGGCGGGCGAGGCGAGGCGAGGCGTTTGGCGACGGCGGCGGGCGGTCGTCTGGGATTCTGGAGAATCTAGGGCCGCGTGCGGTTGCAGCCGAGGGGCCAGGACGTGGGCGGGCTGGTGGGGTGGGGTGGGGCCCTGTGGCGGGGGCCGCGTTTGTGAACAGTCGCCTGAGGTCGGGATGTGGCCCCCGAGTCAGCTGCGGCACTCTCTCAAGGAAGTGATGCTTCGAGAACTAAAGCAGTGGGGAAACAGAGAGGCAGTCAAATGTAGGGTAAACGTAAATGGTGAAATACTCTGAACTTTTTTGTATTAAACTTGCCTATTTCTGACCATTTACAGGAAAGAAAATATCGGATTAATTTGTCAAATGGACTGTACGGACACTGCAATTATGATATGAGTGTCTAAAACTGTGCATATTAATCTATATAAAATTAATTTGAGAATGTCTTGATAAAATACTGACCAACTCATTTAAGGTAGTAAATTTATATTCAATTTTAAAATAAAGACGTTTACTAAAAGAAAATATTTGAAATTTAAAAATAGATCAATACGTTTAATAATGACGTAATTATACTGTAGAATTGTGAGAAGTAATTCATGAGTTCTTACAATGATCACATTCATATTTACTTTCTTGATAGTTCGTGTTACATTGTTGTTTTAAAATTTTTATTCGTAAATCAATAATAACTGATAAATGAAAGTAATGATATTCTTATAAAATTGAATACTGTCATTTAACATTGTCTAAATAACAACTATCCTTGCGAGATTTCTCATTTCTAATGTTTATTTTTATCATCTGTTTTTAAGTATTTGTATGTATTGTTTCTCTTTATTTTTTATTTGTTTTTTTGTTCGCAGAAATGCCACAGAGTTTACGCTTATTTCCAGTGTTAAATAATAATAATAATAATAATAATAATAATAATAATAATTATTATTATTATTATTATTATTATTATTATTATTATTATTGTATGTATTTGGCATTTGGGATCGGAAGTCCGACTTTGCCGGCTTGCTACCGGTGTCCCTCATGCCTGAACATAGTTAAATTCCCATGCTTAGGGGTAAGAACGACATGAGACGAACATCACGTATTCTCTTCACCATTACTAGCAAGATCCGACTGCATGAGCTTTTCTTCGTCACAAAGCTACAGAAACGTGGAGGATTTTAAAGAAAAGCTACAACTCTATTTTTGCCTCGACCAGGAATCGAACCTGAAACCACAGCACGGGAAGCTAGTACGCTGCACATGAGCCATCCCAGATGCATTTATTACCATTATTACCATTATTATTATTATTATTATTATTATTATTATTATTATTATTATTATTATTATTATTATTATTATTATTATTATTATTACTATATTATTTCGTAATTGGTTTGAATATCGACTTAGACATTTATTCTGTGCTGACTTTGACTTTCTCCTCACGGGGCGAACTTAGTTCTCTTCCTTTTCTGAATGACGTAGTAGCGCAGGCGATTTACTCACTCATCAGAAGTCAAGTGGCTAAAGCGGTGAAGTACACCGCTTTGGGCTTTTGAGTTTGCGTTAGCTCGTTGGTTATCTCGAGTGGTGAAATTCAGGTGGCACGGCAGAGCAAGACGAAGGAAATTGCACGATAGGTGCTGACGTTTCACCGGAGTTCATCTTCCGTGACTGGCAACATACTGATTTGGAAAGAACGGAAATGAAAAGAGTTAAGAAAATGGGCATGTAAAGAACAATAGGTTTACGAAAAAATTAAAATTAAACTCGATGAAGCTCAATAGAAAGGGTAAGTTAATGTTAATTTATATTATAAAAATATGAACATAAACAAAGCACTTCTGACTTGTTCATAAAATGTCCGTCGTCTTCACAAGGGTTAAGAAAGATCGTGCAACAGTTCGTTCCGCACTTCATTAAAAATAATTAATGATTACAAAATATTTTCTTCAACAGAAGATAGTGTAGGATAAATTAAAAAATGAGAGTCAAACGTATGTCAAGTACTATTCAAAATCCAAGCAAATACTTTGAAAGTACAAAATATCTTTAACTTGGTCATAATTTTCTTCACTTAAAATCATACGAAATATGACAAGAATTTTACAAAAAAAAAATATTAAGGGGAACTGTGGTTGTGGGGGATTTCCGTGTTTCTGAAAATCCCCACCGGCAGGAGGGGCATGGGCAATTGGGGCGGGCGGCGCTCGGCGCTCGTCAAGTGTCTGGGCGGGAGTCGGCGCGGACAAACGCCTCGCGGCGAGCGACGCGCCTCAGGGCCGCCCCGCCCCCCGCCGCCCTTTCATTAGAATAAGCCGCGTTGGGCCGTGCGGCGCGGCGGCCACAAGAAGCAGGCGGGCGGCGCGTGGCGGGCGCGCCAGTGGCAAAGCCGGTGAAATGGGGCGGAAAGAGGCGCCGAAGAAGAGAGGCTGAAGAGGAGAAATGAGCGGAAGATGAGAAACAAACGGAAGGGAGGAACCGTACGGAAAGGAGAGAGAGGGACTGATGGAACGAGAGCAAAAGGGAGACAAGGGAAGGAAGAGGGGGAGAGAGAAGGGAAGAGAGGAATAAAGAAGGCAAGGTGCAGGAGAGAAAAAGGAAGAGAGAGGGAGAAAGGAACAGAGAGGAGGAGGGAATGGAACAGAGAAGAGGATAGAAAGGAAAAGAAGGGAAGAGAGAAAGGAAAATAGAGGAAGGGCGAAATGAAAAGAGAAGAAGAGAGAAGGGAAGAGAGAGAGAGAGAGGGGGGGAGAGAGAGGGAGAGAGAGGGAGAGAGAGGGAGAGAGAGATAAGGGAAGAGTGAAGGAGTGAGAAGAGAAGATAGAGAGAATAGTAGAGACAGAGAGAGAGAGAGACAGAGAGAGAGAGACAGAGAGAGAGAAAGAGGTGTGATGGAAGAGAATGGGGCAGAGGAATATAAACGAGGAGGTGGAGGCAGAAGATGGGGTCAGAGTCTGACAAGCAAGAGGCAGCAGAATAGCAGGATGTAATGGAAGAAGATACTCGTGTGATGGCAATGACGAGGGAATGGGCTGAAGGAGAACCGGCGATTGCGGTGGAGACGGTGGCGGAAGTTATAAAGGTGACGCCGACGAGTGGTGAGGGCGACGGCGGCGGCGGCGGCCTTAGCCACGTCTGAGATGCTCTGGCAGCGGCGGTGGTTTGGGTGATGAGGGCGGCGGCGGCGGCGGCGGAGCGGGGGTTCACGGTGGCAGCAGCGGCTGGGCGAGGGGTTGCGCCCGACACGATCTCCGCCATGCTTCTTGCCGCCGCAAGACTGATGAGCAAATCTCCGGGCGCGGCGTCTCCACGCCCGCGCCTCGCCCGCGCCGCGCCCGCCACGCTCGCTGCCTGCTTGTTGAGGCCAGTGGGGAGACTGCACGAAACTTCGCGGACACTCGCTTTGACTCATCCACTAGCGAGTTATTAGTAGCAGGCGGATTTTGATAACCTAAACATCGCCAAAAATTATCAATAAATTGCTCTTAAAATGTTTTAAAATGCCCTAAAATAAAAGAAAAATAACGTAATTGTTTTTTATCAAAACCCGTTCAGATGAATAACTCAAGTTGATAGATATATTACTGATGTAATCGAGGCTTCTTCCTTTCGTTCAAGTAAACTCAGATTGTAAATTTTTGTTTTGGCCTGCTCTTTACCAGAAATCTCCGTCTTTATTTACGCCGAAATCGGCCGAACCGACAATGGTACTGATAGGCGTCACAGGAACCGTAGATTACATACACACAACGACTGAAATTACAATTTCTGGGCAAAAAAATTGAATAGGCTACTCAGGAATTCTGTGGAGAATTCGTTGCATCTCATAAATATTATTTGAAACAAGTATCAATAAAATGATATGAAAAAAGATTAAATCAGCGAAAAATGCAAACAAAAAAAATCATTGGTCGTTTTCTTTTGTCATAACGTAAAATGTCTATACTAAGACACATTATTCTAAAACGGAAAGAAAAAAATTACATTTATTAAAATCCACCCCTTGTTATTAATTTTAATCCTGTCAATAGAGTTTTATATTTAGATGGCTATAAACCAATCTTGGGCGTCTAAAATTGAAAAATTTACATGAGTACTTTTCGCTATTGTCTTACCGCAGATGTTCAAATGTTGTGGAAAACAAATTATTATGAACAAAACTACTGTACTCAATTTAGGGTCTGAAACAACACACCAAAAAATATATTTCGTTATTTTAACAGTATGTTCATACTTTTTAATGGATTTATGACTTTTATTCGTGAAATAGTCTAACCGAATTCCACTCGTGGCTTGAAACTTCTCAAATAAGCCCGCTTGTCTCTATGCGGCACGCGAACTTATCGATAAGTTTCAAACCATTAGTGAAATTACTTAAGAAATAACTAATTCAATACGTTAAAATATTTCTTTAATGTTCTATAAAAAATTGCAGCATTAACATTTTTTTAAAAAATAATTTTACTTTATATATATATATATATATATATATATATATATATATATATATATATATATATATATATAAAATTCAGAATTCAGAAGTGAATCACTAAATTAATATTTTTTTATTTCAACAGAATGTATTTAACTACGTTTTGAACAATTGAGGTCAATCCATGAAATAACTATTCCGAATTTCAAATATAAACAATTGTTTGTATGATCGTATAAAATGCTATTATTACGAATCATCATTTCTTTCATCTCCATTCTTTATGATTTTCGAAATAAAGCACATCTTTGTCTTATTCCTGCAAAATCGTTTATTTATTTATTCTTTTTGTTTTTGTGTGTTGTTTTGCCTTATGACATTGCATTTTAAGGTTCTTAAGAAAAGACTAATTTTACGCACGCGTGGTTGTTCGTAGAATCTGAAACTTTTATACATAACCAGAAAATAATCACTTATGTTTACAGAGAATGAAATGAGATTTTATGAATGTTTTTGATTAATTCGCGAATGTCCTTCTTAACGGGACTCGTGGCTTCACAATTGTGCTTCCCAGTGTTAAAAATATTCATTTTATAAGGCAGGAGGTGAAACAATGACCAAATGTCATCGGCCACTATAGAAAAATCGAAATATACTGTTGTTTACTAACATACTGTTAAAAACGGTAACAGTTTGAGAAGTTAAAATCATGGATGTATTCATCATCGAAGTAGGTACGTATTTGTGCGGCCGAGTTTTATAGTTCAATTCAATAGTATAATAGTTGACTTCTAACAATGTTTCGTATATTATTCTGCAACATCGAAGCTTAGAGGTGAGGCAAGCTTAGAGGTGAGGCAAGAAAACAAACGTGTTTTAAAAAATACGTATTTATCAAAATAAACTTCACTGAAATATGTAAAAGCTACGAAATTTAGAACAGGAAATACATTTAAAAAATAATTAATTTTTTCTTCATATGACGTTTGTAAGTTTGTATCGTTTGTTTTCATTTCGCGCTAGTATCTTTATAGATATTGTTTTTTTCAGATGACAAAAATAACTCATAAAATGGATACCTAGGAATAAAAGTGCAAATGTTATTAAATATTCTAGAAAATACTACATTCGTTTAGGTTGCCAAGAACAACGAAATAAAGGATGATTCATTTATAAACAATTCTCATTAAATTCCCGACCAGCTTTTTTATTTGTATAGGTCGCTTTTCAATTACTAAGTCATACAGCGACCACTGTTATTACCACTGGTTTTGGAACTTTGGGGGTAACGGCAGCAGAACTCACATACTGTATACGAACACACACACAAATACATCCATATCCCGGGCGAGATTCATACCTGCGACCCTTCACGCATGAGACAGATGTGGCCCTTCAGCTTTCGGCTATCCAGGCTGCCCACCAGCTTTATGGGTTGGCCCACTGTGCCTATGCACCGACGACGTTCCAGGCTCTAGTCTCGCCGCAGGGCTCACCCACTGCTGCTACAATCACAACCTCAACTCGTGATTTACTGATCTTGTCCGCGAGCAGAAGAATGGAACTCGCTAGGAGACGTAATTAAAACCAAAGTAGGAATGAAATATTTGAGGGTTCTTCGGCTCAACATCTCAGTAGCGTCTGCGTTAAACACAACTGGCAACGCCAGATGGGAAAGTAAATCGACTTCACTCTGAGAGACGCTGTGTTTCAAAAATAAACGCGTTAAAATTATTACATTTATTTGGAAATTAACGGGCTGATACAATTATGTTTTTGTATTTTAATCAACATATGCAAAGAATAAAAAAATGGCACTAAATGTTTGATATATTAATGTAAACCTTTTCAAAACAATGATTACAAAGAATTTCGGTAACAAAACTTGTCAAGTACTACAGATGCCTGGTGAGAGTTCTGTTTTATACAAATACTGAATAGAAGAGACACTTGGAAAACAGATGAACATAAATTGCGTTACGCTCTGCACTTTGTGATGAATGGAATGCTCCATTTAAATCATATTTGCCTTTCAGTGTCCCTTAATTCCCTCCCTTTCACTGCTGATTTACTTTCTCTCTTCCAATCCCTCCCTTTCAATTTTTCGGTTTTCATTTGTTCTCAGTATTGCTTTGAATCACGTCGAATCATGTTCACAGAAACACATATTGTTTGATATTACGTTTTCTAATATTTTGTGTCAAAACAATTCTTCCGGGAAAAGAGTATTGGAGAGTTTTGCTTACGCTACTAATATAACGTATTTTCATTTCTATTCTGAAAATATATGCCGAATCTATTTCATCAGTTTCACAAATGTATCAACTGTTAAATTAGATTACGTAAAATAGAAATGTTAGCCCCACGAATCATCAGAATACAACTCTGTGTGAGGAAACGGTGGACAGATGTCAGACAAGAGGTGTTTGTAAATATTTCAAAATGACGAATTATATTTCCCTTTCAAATTGTCTGCGGCTTTGATTTGGGGAGAGAACGATCAGGTCGTTGATAAGTTGATTCATAGGATTCGACGTATTTTGATTGAGCGTACAGCGAAATTCCAGTATTGCTCACAGTGCGATCAATTTGTGGCTGCTGGATCTGCGTTGGTCGCAAGTACGATTCGAAATTAGAGATTACTGTCCACATCAATTTTCCTCTAATTTTGTTTGTGGCAGCGTCGTGCAGTTAATATTGGAGACTAGTCGCCCGAGTTCAAAATGTCTCCCAGCTACGATTCATTCAGAATTGATACAGGATACTCTTCTGTCATGAAAAAAATTAATTTTGAATCTAATATAATGAATGGATTGTTTTTCAATTTTCTCTCTGTGAAACTAGAAAATTACTTGTATTTGGGACATTTCCGAAATGCAGTTTGTTTTTTCATAGATTTATGTTGTAAGGAAATGAATCCGATTTATAAAACTATTTCAGCAATGATTGTAACCAGAACATAGTTTTAAAGCTTAAAATAATCCAATGAAAATTACATTTTGAAGGGATAGAAACAATTTAGTTCATTTACTGTTGGTGGGTGCGAGTGCGCTAGTAAATATAAAATATTTAATTCACCTGCAGAAGAAAATAACATTGCACCACATCGTTTAACTATGAAAAATTTATACGACAAAACTTTCAAACTTTTAGAAATTTACTGTCTACTTCGACCATTTTTATATCCGATCATTGTTCACAGGATCTCACCGTAATTTGACGTATGAGGAAAATCTACACGAAACGAAAGTAAATGATTTGTTCTCATGTTCAACTTTCTAACGAGATACTTTGTATTTTATTCCTTGTTAGAATGCATGGCCTACTGCAGGAGAAAGCCATTGCTCAGATATTCTCATAAGCTTATTTGGCAAGAAACTGGATTGTACTGAGTCTTCCAGTCAACAGCTGCTCAGAACTAATAGATGACAATCGGGACGAACCCGGCGTCGAGATGAGAGTGAGGACGCAGGAGGGACACCATGAGGATGGCGGATCCTCTCTGAGCACCGAGGACGGCGAGGGACTGTGAGGGAGAGAATGTGGGAAGCGGCGTCACAGAGCAATTATGCATTAAGGGGGCAGGAGACATTCATGATTAATAGTCAACAGGCGTGCAGAATCACCAGCAGAATTCTACGACGTTAGAAAAATGTGCAGACTCTCAGTAAAATAGATTAGTATCTTTGTTTGGGAGACTAAAAACTGCACGAGGGGGAATAAGTGAGACTAAAAACTGCACGAAGGCTAAATAATTATAAGGGTGATAGTGAACAACCTTAAATTGTCGTTGCAATCATTACGTGAAATGATGATTCTGATAACTTTGCAGCCAGTGACAAAAACATGAAGAAACAAAAATATTCGATGGTGTAAAATTTAATATCATGAAGAACGGTAAATACTGCGCTAGTGTTGGCTTCCGTGAATACGTTTAACAGTCTGATAGTGATGATGGCAGTTATAATGAGAGTGCCAAGAGAAATAATAGTGAACCACATCACAATGATTCTTTAATTGGCGAAAATGAGTGAAATCGTGATTCTAATAATAACTTTAGTTGAGGTTGAACTGAGGTAAGATCTTTTGAACTTATCCACCTACAATAGAATGCAACCACAAGTTAAGAACAAAATAATCCAATGAACTTAATATCCAATAAATCCATTTTGAGAATAAGAATTATGTAAAAAAGCTGATTATTCAATGTTGCAAGGGTATTTATTTATCACATCTACTATTAACCTGCCTTGTTCGCCTCACACTAATATTCTCCAAATCACTGTGTAGCATCGATGATATGTGAAATGAAATTAAAGAATAAGCGTAGTGTGTATCTCAAAATACACAATGGAACAACAAAATTATCAGCGAATCTCTAAATACATTCAAACCTCGCGTAAAAAAATATTTTGCTTAACTCACATTTTTGTTGTGTACGATATTTGAAACACTTCATTTCCAATTCGAATCTCGTGCATTCACTTTCCCAAAAAACTTTATTGTACGGCATTCTTCCATTGTATCCAAATGGCGCAAATTCAGCCACAATCGACTTCCCGCATTCATTCTTCCGAGTGCCCCGCACAGCAGGAAGCTCGGCTTGAAAGCCACGCAGCCGCGTTAAGCCCAGCACGACGTGGCGCCAGATAAAGAGGCGCGAGGCGGTGAGGACGGTGAGCACATCGACGCGGGGCGGCACGGGGCTCTAGCGGCGCCGACAGTAAACCGTGCGCCGAGCGACCACCACCACCACCACCACCACCGCCGCCGCCGCCGCCGCCGCCACCACCGCAACCACGAACTCCGTCGCCGCCACTGCCTCCACCACCTCCACTACCACTACCACTACCGCCACCACCGCAACCACCATCACCACCGCCACCAGCCGCCGCCGCCGCCACCACCGCAACCACGAACGCCGTCGCCGCCACTGCCTCCACCACCTCCACTACCACTACCACTACCGCCACCACCGCAACCACCATCACCACCGCCGCCGCCGCCGCCGCCGCCACCACCGCAACCACGAACGCCGTCGCCGCCACTGCTCCACCACTCCACTACCACTACCACTACCGCCACCACCGCAACCACCATCACCACCTTCCGCCGCCGTCGCCGCCGCCGCCGCCGCCGCCACCACCGCAACCACCAACGCCGCCGCCGCCACTGCCTCCACCGCCTCCACCACCACTACCACTACCATCACCACTACCACTACCACTACCACTACCACCGCTACCACCACCACCGCTACCTCCACCACCACCACTACCACCACCATCGCTACCCACCCACCACCGCTACCACCACCACCGCTGATCCCGCCGCCGCCGCCGCCGCCACAATCACCACCACCACCACCACCACCGCCACAATCATCACCACCACCAACGCCGCCGCCGCCGCCACCGCCACCACCACCATCACCACCAACACCAAAGCCACCGCCGCCGCCACCACCACCACCACCACCACCACCAACACCAAAGCCACCGCCGCCGCCGCCACCACCACCATCAACGCCGCTGCCGCCAGCGCCGCCGCCGCGTGAGATACGTGGCGGCGCGCGCGTGTATCAGTCGCAAAGCAGCTTGCTTTATTCCGCCGCACGCGCCGAGCGCCGGGGGTGGGTGGGAGGGGAGGAGGGAGGGAGAGGACTTGCAGGGGCGTCGCAATAGAGCGAAGGGAGGATACAGGGAAGGCCCTGGTGGTTGAGCTGACGAGGGAGGAAAGCAGGCAGTGAAAGAAGGGTGAAGAAAAAACAGTATTGTACAAAAGAAGGCCAAAATAACTGAAGCAGGGATAATAAAAAGACATTAACTTCGCTTTTTGGTGAAAATGTTTGGTGAGCTTTTAATCCCATTTTTAACGTCCATTTAAGTGCAAAATTTAAATTTTGAAGTATTTAAGGGATTAGTAAGGGATAACTATCTACAAAATTAATAGGTTATTGGATAATATCTGTGACCACAGGGAGAAATGACATACTTTTCTCTCCTGCTCCCCTGCTATGGCTGTCAGGAGTTAGAGAGTTTTTGATTTACTTAATTCAATTTTTGTTAATGTCATAAACCGATAAACAGCAAATAACAGATGCAATTGAAGTTTCTAAAGAAACCGTTGTCGTTTATAATGAAACGAGTCTGTTATTTGTGTTATCAGCGTTTGTCGTTCAATACTTATCTTAATACCATTCTTCTTATAAGAAATCTAATAAATAAGAAATTCCATTTCTTGGCATGTGTGAACTCGTACCTAACTTTACCTAGGACACATTTGTTTCGATTGTTTTAACGGATGGCAGAATGCCAAATTCCAAACGGACTTCGATCGTTAAGGGTGGCTTTCCGTCTATCTAGTTGCGTGAAGTCGATATAACAGAACAATATTACGAAAATGTTTTTCGTTTATGTTGTAAGTGAGAGACGAACAAAATTTGCTATTAGTTGTTAATCAAGAAATTTGTAAACGTGTGTGTTTCCTCATCTTTCTCCTCAATTGTTAATTTCCTTATTTTTAAAGTTTTGTAAATAATCTAAGAACTGGAAAACGTGACGTTTCAGTGAAAAGCTCGCAAGAGTAAGAAATGCCTGATGTAGTATGTTTAATAGAAATAGCAAGGAGAGAAGATGGGGAGGGCTAGGACAAAACAAAGGGGATTATTATTATTATTATTATTATTATTATTATTATTATTATTATTATTATTATTATTAATATTATTATTAAACAATGAAGTGAAGGAATGATGCGGGTTGACCTTGGATGAAAGGAGTGTCGAAAGAAGATTAATCGAATAAAGTTAGAGGAGAGAAAAGAGACAAATCAAGTGGCAGGAGCGCTGCAGCTACGAGAGAGTAAAAGGAAAATACGTGTGTTTACAAGAAACAGGTGAATTAGAGTGCAATTGAAAGAATGAAAGAGGATTAAAAGGAAGACCAAATGTACACACGAACGAATTATTTTCAAAAAACGCTAAGTCCATTCTGCTAATTAGAGAAAAACGTGGTCTTTTTAAAGGAATAAAAATGTATCAACTATATTAATCATTTACATGTAAAATATTTTTGGAAACTAAACACTTTTTAACCCAAAAGAACATGGTTTGGATTTTGTTTTGGCCAATACTGTTAAAGTATTGAAATGTTTCTAAAAATATATTAATGAACAAATAACTTCGTTCAATTGTCCGAGTCATGCTACATTAATAAATTTAAATTATCTTCTACTAAGTTAAACAGACAATACAAGTTTGTTATTTAGTTTTAAAATTGATGTGAAATGCTTGGAAATAATAGTAGGCAGAAATTAACAAACTCAAATAGCATCGGAAATGGAAAATGCAATAATAAATATTCCGACGGGTAGAATGAATGAGAAGAAATATTGTTCTGTTGAATTATCATAAAGAGCATTAACTGGACTTCTGTTGCCTCTGCTTTAAGCCGTCAACAATAATTCTGCCCACATTCCACTACTCCCTTACTATTAAAAAAATAATACAAAATTATCTATTGTTATGTTAGATTACATAGCTGTCATGTTTTCCTAAATACAAAGTGATTATTTTGCATATTCCAGCAGATTATTTATAATGCAACTCAAAATATTTCACGATGTGTAAAAAATTTAATAAATAAAAACTGTAGTAGAAACGCAGTTCGCACAGAAATACCGACGTTATCCGAGCTCATAACAGATTTAATTTTACGGTTCTTCAATAATTACACTCGGATACCTTCATGCGTCGGAAAAGTACAATTTCAACAATACATGCATGTAATCTACAATATCATTTCCTTCACATACAAATAAAGGGAAAGGATTGTTGATAAATTACTTGCCACAAGAAATAAATGGAAGTATGGTATGGTAATGCAAACTGTGAAATATAAAAAGAAATTCTGAGAAAAATAAATCGAAAAGCTTTTCAATAAATGCCTGTTGTAATAAAATATTTAAAAAAATGAACTATAAAATAGTTATAAAAGGCAATATTAACTAAAAAGAATCATTAAGAAGAAACTTTTGCTGGTAAAGCGGCACTTGAACATGTGGGGATATTTAATACATAAATCAAAGTTTTGGATCTACATAGCCTTAAGCTATGTCGCGTTCATTCTGATAAATAAAAAGTTAAAGATACCAATTCGACATTCTTTGCAATCGAGTAAAGCACATATGTGCTCGTAGTTCAGTGTCATTTGCTACACACGAACGATAATATTCGCAGAAAATATAATACTCAGTATGTTAGTATAGTTATCTTACTTTTGCCAAAAATGTGACCTAGCAACATCTGGAGCTGATTACTTACAATGTAAAATAATTGTTTAATTTATTTAACCATGTAGTCAAGTAAAATGCGAATGTATTCTCAGCGACAAATTATTTTAAAAACAAAAACTAACATCTCGCCATTTCCATCATTCTAGAGACACTTTTTGTGTTGTGCAGACTACACGATGCGACGTGTATATTTACAATCTGTTGTTAAATGTTCAAGAACAACTTTTATTATTTTATTTATACGATGCTACAAAGATAAGGGAGGATCAAGAACTTTCATTATTTCTGTTTGGAGAATTCTGGAATTGAATTCTGGAAACTAATGTAAACTGTATTACAAGCAAAAGAAAATGAAAGACAACTTGTAACATACATTTTGGAACACATCATTTAGCTTTATAAACTACATCATTCTTCTGGCGTTTAAGTATAAGCTAAATCTAAAGCAATTTTATGACTTCGTTCAGGACGTTTTGTTAATCCCCAAATTCTTTAATTTTCCATATTAACGGATTTATCCTACAAATTATCATATCGTCTGAGCTTTTGCTCAGAGCCAGCTCTACCGCAGTGTCTGCAGCGGTTCTGACCAGGAGATGTTAAGAGTTTCGGTTCCGACAGTTGCGAATGTTCGATAGTATCTTGAGAACTAAGTCCAATTTATCCGCTGATTGGAGGAATATTCGAGCGACCGGCTAGCCTTGTCGGTAGTTTTTCGTGATTTCTCCGATCAGACAAACGCCGGAGCAGTACCCTAGCAAACGGGCCGCGGACCGCGCACGATTTTTCCTCCCTCCTTGTTCTACCCTCAACCCTTATACACACTTGCACTTACATGCTCTACACTACTACACAAGTCACAAGACCAGTCGGGATTTTAGAGCTTGCTCCCTGCTAAGGGAGATTCCTGAAAGGGAATTGCTAGCAGCAAGCTGACGTGTAGGTCGACGCTGGATCTCACTATCCAGCGAGGGTTGAACGCCACCACTTTCTGGTATATAATATGCACAACACATGCTGGACTAATGAACATAGCAGTTGACAGACCTAGAAGCATCAATTAATCACATCCAATCCAAATTATTAGATGATAATTCTAAATAATAAGTACCTCAAATGTGAAAGATGATTGAAGACGAGTCACTTTTAAAGATATTTCGGAACACATCTTTTGCAATTTTCAGAATACATCGTATGTACGACGTTTTGAAAACGTGCATTGGTAAAAGTTAACATATTGTGTCGATCAAAAACGTTGAAACATTAATATAAAAAGGGAAGTAAATGGATGTAAAATATGCATGATTCCACGAAGTTAAAATAAAAATCAACGAGAACATTTTCTAAGAAAGATGCTTTAGTAATATTCACCTCCAAATTTATAGGCAGTAACTAGCTGTAACAATTAAATATTAAATGTAAGAGGAATGTAGAATATAACTCGCACTATAGTTAATTTCAACACATCGTAACTTGCGTTATGAAACGTAAGAAATATTACGGAAGAGTACTATAGAACGTAATTTTATTCTTTCCTTCCGCGAAGAAACAATAATCAGCAAATACCTCATCACTTTTTCGATTAGATCGCATTAGCGAAATTCTTACGCAATTCGCCCGACCGTAACTCGCCGTTGTGAATTGGCTTAGCGGTTGCGTTCGACTGCAACGGACGCAGGCAACTGTCGCTCGCGCATTTGAATGCAACACGAAGGAGGCGGTCCACGTGCCAGAAGCAACCGAGCGCTACCCGATCAATGCCCGGCTCAAACGGACACTTAATACTCTTACGTGCGTTTAATGCTATTATAAACTACGTATTTACTGCGCCGTTAAAACGAACGCGAGTCTTTAAATGAGGAAACTTTTTGCTGCATTTGTCACTTTGTTCCGCGAGAATAACGAGCAACGGGAAAAGGGAGGAGAGAGGTTCGTTCGCGAGAATTATGCTGTTGAGGAAAGATAATGCCAGAAGCATCGGGATCAGAATGTGCAAACTTTATTCTATTTACTCGAGTAAATTTAACGGGATGTATCATTAAGTTCTGGGGCGAAATTAATGTTTTTTTGGGAGGGGAGATGGAACAGGCAAATATTGATGGCGTGCAAACAGGTAGACAGGCGATAATGATGAGATATTCGGATAAAAATCATCCCTTCTTTTGCCAGTTTAAATTAAATTTATTTGCGTGCAATGCACTGATAAAGACATCTGCTGATATAACGTTCTTTGTTTTCAGTAATGTATTCTGAAAAAGAGCAGTGTTAATGTTATAAAATTAACGCTGCTCTTTAAATATTTTTCTTTATGTTCAAACATCATCTCTAATTAGCAGTACGTTTCCATTTTTGTTTATTTTCAATACAAATGGAAATCAATATACTTAATTATTTATTTCATCACCATAAAATCCAAATAAATGTGTAAAAGACAATTGTTCTTTAACATGTAAACGTACATAAAATGACAAACTAAACATTCTGAAGAAGAATTGCATGTTATGACGTTAATATTAGTTATCACTAGTTTTTCTTTCCACGCCATTTGCCATGTGATTATAATATTTTATTAAAATGTCTATAAATATAAAATGAAATAATTTACCACAAACCTAATTATGGTATACATTTATATGTTTATGCATAAATAAATCGCAGAAGCTCATTTTTGTAAATATTGCGTGCATGTGTATGTGTGTGTGTGTGTGTGTGTGTGTGTGTGTGTGTGTGTGTGTGTGTGTGTGTTTGTAAGTATGAGAAAGTGCACGCGAACTCAGAAAGGAGTATAAGAATGGGAGTATGTTCTTTGACTGTTTGTTGTGGCTATTGCGGAATGCTTAAAAGATTCGAGATAATGGAGGTAGTTATGTTGAAATAGAAACTGTTACTAGATGTATCTTACAACAATACTACTAATTTTTTTCATTTGCAAAAAAAAGGCACAAGAGAGTAAATAATAAGAAACGATGATTTAAAATATGCAGACATTACCTACATTATTAAAAACAATAAAAGTATTTGTGATAGTTGATTTAGTCAAATTAGAATCTGAGATCAATAATAATTACTAACCAGTAGCCTATCCATTAATTTTTGTTGCATAGATTACGGGTAACTAAACGAGCAATAGTATGAAACTTATATCGCCTACTTGTGCATTAGTAACTTTGTCCGATAAATAATGTTTGCACAATTTTAATAACTTTGTTAAATGAATTTGTACACAAATATATGACCGAAGTAAATATTTAAGAAATTTTTAGTTAACTATTTTAAAAATATTTAATGTTGATTTAAGATGCACTATTTTTGTTAACTAAATATAGTTTGAAATAAATGAAATTTGAGCTCACAAGGGCTTTACTCATTCCCGAGTATTAAGTAATTCATTCAAAATTCCCAACTATTATTTCATCCTTTCAGACTTTTAGGAGTATTTCATGAACGTCTTTTCAGTATATTTTTTCCCGCGTCTTCTGGCCGCTTCATATCACTATTCACGGCATGAGGGTCTCATATAAAGTCAAATGAGCGGCAAGTGACAGTAACGCTGCCTGGCGGACGGGACCCCAAGCAGTGCCGACGGCCATCTCCGGCACCCCTTCGACGCCATAAACCCAAACAAAGCGGGACTCGGGACGCGCAAGAGACTGACAGAGGTGTAAACGCGGATATACGCTTCATGGTATGATCGTGGACGCAGACCTTTCGGATCCGCTTTATAGTGGATGTCCGACATTTTCCATAAATTTCAGACCCAGAGATCGGACGTTTAATTTAAATTTCCATTGCCATCTTTCCCATTCACTCGTTAATTTAAGTGAATGGTCGCGATCGGGTTTATTCGATGGTAGATACTCGTATAATTTTACTGAACAGTACTGCTGCCCTATGGTGAGATATAAAAAAAGAAGAAAGAAAGAAAGAACAAAAGCAGAAAAATTATATGAATCAGGATTCTATAAAAATAGAATTCCTTGCCAGATGTACTTCTATTCTTTTTTGACTTGACAAGAATACAAACGAAGACTGGTGAAAGTCTATTGAGCAAAGTCCCTCAACATTATTGATAGTAACATAATTTTGATGGTGGTATGCACAAATATGGTAAAAACACTGAGTACGGTAAGAGCCGATGTAAAAAAGTACTAAGGTTGTAATGTAGAACACAGTAGTAATCTATGATTCTCGAATATATATTCTGAACGAATATTTGTTCATTTGAACATGAACGTATATTTTTTAATTTCAAAAACTCAATGTGCATTAGTAAAAAATAATGGTTTATGCTATTGAATAAGGAATATAAAATACTGAATATGTGAGCAACATATTTTTTTATTGTTATTCATAAACAAGTACTTTTGTTTATTCATTTAAACATACGAACGAAATGAGCACGGTCGTTCACATTACATTAAAATATTTCACATCAATATTTCTCTTCCTTATTTTCAAATTGTACATTACTACATATTTTATAAGTTTCATTATTAGTGTTTTCTTATATTTAAATTTACCGACAAGAGGTGTTTTAATTTGTTTCTATCTTCATTCGCATGGTCAATGGTCTTTTAGTTCAATGGCAATTTCTATTATGAAAACTTGAACATTTGTGAGAATAAAATAGAATTTACAGCATCACACTTTGCAATGTAATGTTTCATTATTATTATTATTATTATTATTATTATTATTATTATTATTATTATTATTATTTTTAATAATAATAATTTTCTTGTATCTGATTCATACGCAACTTAAAGTTCCATTTGCCTCTCTTAATGGTCCTACAAAATATTAGGGATCTGCAGAACGCATTCGAAATGGAAAAAGTAACAATTTTAACAGTGATATTTAATGTATTATTTACCATTTGGACTGTATAATTCTAAACAATATGTAACAAGTATTGTATCGCAGCTTCTGAGTCAAAGACCCCCATCTCGATCAGGTTTTTAGTTCAGTTTCCCTGATTCATTGAGCAAATTCTCAATTGGCCCCTTGTTTTGCTTCTGGACATTAATGTAACTTCATTATCTGTGCACGACTTCTAGAACTCGGTTGGAAATACAGTTATTCAAATTATCATTTCCATGTTTTCGCGGCAGGACGTATTATTCCTTGACCAAGGACATCATGGATAAGAGCCCAAAATTTATTGCTTATTTATCTTTGAAAATATATTTTATTACATGGGAGCATTTTTTTAATTAATTCAAAATTCAAGTAGTATATGACTTAGTGTAGGGATCACAGAATTTCGAAAACGTGCACAGAATTCACTTCTCCCCATAGCACGTCTTACACAGTTTTAACTGTTTTTTTGACATGAAATAAATAAATAAATAAATAAATAAATAAATAAATAAATAAATAAAAATGAAATTCAAAACATCTCAGAAGGAAGTGTAATAGTTTTCTGATCTTATTAAAGCAGCCATTTACGATGCATTTTCAATAATTTGTTTCTTTCTTGTTTTGACCCTGGTTGGAATTATTTTCAAGAATACCTAGGGTGCAGATGTGTTGAAAATATTTGTAATTTGTTGAATATTTAAGTAGGTATTTGTATGGACTAGCGTACCCGTGCGAGAACCCTCGCTTGTTAAACCTTACCCTCTTCCCTATCCTTCCATTTCCATTTTAGGACTACAATAGATCATTTTCTACAAAACCTTCTTATTCTCCGTGTAACTGTGCCAACTTAAAGTATTTTAACATAACCATACAATACACCCTTGTCAATACAAACTATTCTTCATTAACTTTATTATCGAACAGAGAGGTATGCTCTTGCAATTCAGTCGTGTAGAATATCAAGTAATTAGTATAATTTCACATACAGTTGCAGATTATGCAGGTCTCTGAACAGGAGGGTAGAATTATGAAGCGCCGAACCAGCAAAAATGTAATAGAATGTCGAAGAAGATCTGTCATGTAGATTATGAGACGAACGTTTCTTGAGGCCTTTAGACTGAAATTCCAAATTTCAAGACCCTATAACGCTTCATTTTTGAGTTATATAACTCTGAATATTTCAAAAACGCTACCTCAGTGTTGCGGGTTGCATTCGACACGAATATTTAAATGATTAAATAATTACAACAAATCCTTCATATTTTAAAAATTAAAGGTCTCCTTGAAATTATGTTTATATATATATATATATATATATATATATATATATATATATATATATATATATAAGCAACGGAAGCGAGCCCTCTCCCGGCCAGCTAGTTGGACGCCTCTGAAGACCCATCCTCCTCCGGAGTTCGGAAGTAGAGCAACTCTAAATTTTTAAGAAGTATAGCGCTACATTTCTTAACCATAACGACGAATATTTTGGGTAACGCAGTAACTCTTCCATTAAGTAACACATATATAGGTGGAAACTTATTTTTAATGGCGGGCTGTAATTGTCCGCGGAAACAGCGCCGGCGGGCGCTCGTCCGCCGTAAAGGCTCCGCGCACAGAGACAGAGTTTGGATCGTAAAAACTTGCGCTCCATGCGCTGCCGCCGCCGCCGCCACTGTATATTAAAAAACAGGGCGAGGAGCCCGCAGGCACCAGAGGAAGGGTGGAATGAGGACATCTCAAAGCTACGGGAGGAAAGGGAACGGGGTGAGGCTAGGATAATATATTGTGAGGAGGGACGAGCGAAGAGGTGAAGGTGATTGTGTGTTGGGAAAGATGCAGTGCCTGAAGGTGGTGACGGTAATGTGATGATGATGAGGGCTGATGAGGGAGATTACATGAGGTATGTTTAGATGTAGGAGTAATGGATGGTGATAAATGGGTTTAGGAGTTCGTGGTGTAGATGGAAAGGAGAATACATGGTTCAATTTGGTGTGATGGGAAGGGAATAGCAAAAAATGGTCACTACGGAAGCAGCAATGGCAAAACAGGAAGGAAGGCGGGTTGGGATTCATCAAGGGTACCACAGTATGTCTAAAGGTTAAGGAATATATGGTCTTTGAGGTACAACAAAAACGGATAGTCGAGAATGGTAGTAACGGGAGGGGAAGTAACAAACGAGTTTGTATATGTAGTGTATGGGAATTTTGATGAATAATAATTATTCATCACCAACACGGTATAATTATTATACAGTGTTGCTGTAGTAGGAGAGGCAAGATGACACATTACAGTAAGCGTATGGTAAACGTGAAAAAGGAGAGCGGTCAGAAACACCGGGGACTGATGATGACAGACCTAAAGGCAAAAAAAAAGTACAGTGAACGGAAGAAACTTCAAGGACAAAGAGTTCAATGACGTCTGTAAGAATGAGTGGGTGGAGAAGAGAAAAGAGTAAAAATTAGTGGGAAACAAAAACAGCTAGGCAGGGGAAAAATTGAGAACTGGAAGGGCAATGAGCGAAGGCAAACGAGAGCTCTCAGTATATGACGGAAGAATGAAGAGGGGGCACGTGACGATGACGGTGAGAAGAGATTTAGATGAAGAAATAGGATTCAATATTGCAAAGACTGAAAATAACTGAGAAGAATAACGAAAGTAGAAAGATGGGAGAAATAACTACGCACAAATCTAGACCAGTAAAATCTACAACACGAGGGCTAGAAAAGTGTGCGGAAGATATGATGATAATGGTCGTGGTGGAGAAAGGCAACAATGACGATGACGACAGTGGTCGTGATTTAGGGTTGTTGTTGTTGTTGTTGTTGTTGTTGTTGTTGTTGTTGTTGTTGTTGGTGGTGGTGGTGGTGGTGGTGGTGGTGATGGTGGTGATTATGATGGTGTAGTTGTGGTGCCGTTACAGAACGGCAAAGGTGGCGGTGTAAGTACTGGATGATGGCAATGGTAGTGGTTTGGGGTGTTTGTTGTTAGGGTGGTGGTGGTGGTTTGGAGGAAGGGGGAGGGGCGGAGTGGCGTCGCCCGGAACGGGTTGGCTGCGTGGCCGGCGAGCGCAAAAAGGGAGCCTCCACGGGCGGCATGAGGTCACGCGGGCGAGCGCATGCAAAAACGGGGACGAGGCGCCCGTTAATAACACGCATCGCCTATGCAAAGCCGTGTCTCCGCCTGCGGTCGCCGCGCCGCGCCGGGCGGGCGGGCGGGCGGGCGGGCGGCGCGTGCCGCCGAGGCGCCCCACGCCCGATGAGCGACCGCGGGGGCGGGGACAAAGCTGGAGCGGAGTGGAGACACGGAGAAGCGAGTGAAGTAGAGATGAGGAGTGGACAGCACGAGGATGGGAAGGGCGGGACCGGACTGTGGTAGAGGGAGTGGGAGTGCTGTAGCAAGGGTATGGACGGGGACGGATGTGGGGCTAGGAGGAAGGTGCAGGCGAGTAATGGCGGGGATTGAGGCGAAGGCTGCGGTAGAGGCGGGGTGAGTGTAGAGACCAGGTGTGTGTGTGTGAGAGAGAGCGTGAGAGAGAGTGAGAGAGTGAGAGAGAGTGAGAGAGAGAGTGTGTGTGTGTGTGTGTGTGTGTGTGTGTGTGTGTGTGTGATGGGTTCGTTCTACGTGAGGTGGGTGGGGGCGTGGCTATGCGGGGAGGGGCACGATGCGGGGCGATGGGCAGTGGATGGTTCCCAGGGAAGAGGAAAAAGCGATGCAGAAAGGTCGTGAGGGCGGAAAGTGGAAGAGTTGGGCGAGTGACTGCGCGAGCGGACGAGCCGTTGATTATTCAGTGGAGGGTGCGCTGACTTTGCGAACGGAGGGAGAGCAAAAGTTGAGTCAAATTTTATATGTACTTTTCGTGGAGTGAACGAGGGTTGGAATATTTGAAGCCTTGATTTCTCCAGATTTTTTAAATATAGAAACAGAAATACTTTGGTCATTCGAATCGATCATGTTGTAATGAAAATTTAAAAACAAAATTATTATCGTTTATCTTATCTTTTCAATTGCCTTCATTATAATTATTTTTGAAAACAAAGCTTTCTTCATTCTACAAAATTTTCTTTTGATAATATCTGTTTAAAATACATCACAAAATATAATGAAATAATATGTATTCACTTGCATATTATTACGTATTTCAATCATTCTTATATTGTTTTCTGAATTTAGAATTACTACAAATGGTGTACTTTGATTTGAGGTTAAATCTATTTAATTTATTATCAATGGCTTTGATTCTACGTTTTTCCATCCTTAGATGACACTTCTTTTGAAATGTGGAAAACAATAGGATGTTGACTTTGCAGCGTAGTCTCGTGTCAGTTTAATGGTATAATTATGCCTCCGAGAGAAGATTTTACGAGTCAACATTGCTTCAGGCAATGTTCTAATTGTGACATCTACTATTACTGGAATTCAAAACTGTCCTTTTGAATGCTTCCCTTCCTTTGGTGACAGGTAAAATGAGTCGAAAAGTGCGTCGGGTATTTCATTAAAGCATCATTTGCAGCCATTTATTTACAGTCATGTGCCTTCCTCTTTACTCTTCACCATTATCTCTTGTATATTTTCTTGATCTTTACTCAATTATTCGTTTTCGCCATATCCCGTTAGTCGTGAGGAGATTTATCTGAGAATTTCCAAAGTTCAAGTGGTCTTTAATACGACTATTTCACGAATGAAATTATGTTCAACTGAGTTCCAAAACATTGAAAATAACTGAAATCTAAACTAAAACCAAAGAGATTATATCATAGTACATATGCGAATTATTCGAAATCGACATAGTAATCAATGTATACCACCTCCTAAGATAGATGAGTCGCTGTTAATGATTGTCCAGTAGGGAGAAGCGGTAAGAAAAATCAGATGGAAAAAGAAACATTTTGAGATACGCCGCCCTGATTATGGTATTTTGTATGTATAGTTAAACACTATTGGTTTTAATTTCTCGAGTGAAATAGTCTATCATTAATCAGTAAACTCTTTGTCATTATCATTTCTCTTAAACCTTCTGCTTTTTCATCCCCCCCGTGCTAGTTAAACACGTACGTTCTATTAACTGATCACTTTTGCTTTAGGCGTTGGCTACATCCCTGTGGACACATGTCTTAAAGAACAACACCACGGCACATAGCTTATTGGTATTTTATCATTTTGTATGCGATATTTTCTGACAAGAAAATCTTCTGTTGCTAGATATAGCAACTTCCTGTCTCTCATCTTAAGTTGTTTTGCTCAACAACCTGTACAGAAAATATTCCCATATCTCTACACTACTATCGGCATACTACGAACAACTCCTCAACTGAGTTCGGTGAGATTGACGTCCATAGTTTTGAAATTGTCTCACAGGACTCGTAAAGAGTAAGCGCCAACGTTGTATTCATCATACTTCATCGGCATATACTTGTTGAAATCGGCGTAACTTTTGTGATCGGCTAGTAAACGATCTGAGAGTTTCAATAACCCTAACACTCTTCAAAAGACTTGATAGGAAAAATGTGGCATGTGGCATGAAGAAGGAGTCGGTCTACTGCCATACCGCTTTCCACTCGACCACGTACTCTTCGCCTACATCGCCTGCGACCGCCCCAGCGCATCCGAGAGACTGCAATCTCCCCTCCCCCTCTGCGGTCCAAGTCACCGCTCCCCCGAGGACCTTTTCCTCACGCGGGGCCGGTCGCGTCATCTATTATTCACCCGGACGCCCCTTCGCAAATTGAATAATGCCAAGTTCGCGCAATTGAGAGCAGCCCCTTCCAGTGCTGTGCTAGAGCTAGCGTGAACTCAGAGGCTGCAGACCTGAACAAATAGGAAAGAGCCACCGCCTTTTGAACCTAAAAAGCGCATGTGGCTCATGGGTGTTAGAAATGGATCGATGCGTATCGTTTCACTGTAGAGATTGATTGCGGTTGTTTAATTTGAACTATGAAAGTAATATTTACTACAGAGGTTGCTTTACTTTTCATGTTTTTCTATCTCAATATATTCGGCTGTGCTGTAGAACCGTAGAGTCTCCTTACCTTCCGGAGTACTTCCTGGCATTTGTCCCTGTCTTTGGTTGGAGGCGGGTACTGAATGGAAAACCTCACGTACCAGGCGGTTAAACGCTCAGACAGGAAGAACTTTTGGCACATCTAATAATTATTTCACAATACATTTTTGATAAAATTAAAATTAAAATTACTTAATTTAAATCAAAATTAAAAAATAATAGAACCGCAACTATAAAAATTTTAATATTTAGTGAAACAACAGTACACAAAGTAAACTTTCGGTATCACTTTTTTCATCTTCAGTGGATCTATAACAATGCAAAAAGGAAATATAAGAAATAACATGTAAGTATGGAAGGACAAAAAGAAATAAAATACTAGAGAAAAAATGACTTAACAAAAATTAGTTACTACCCAAGAATGAATGTTATTTCTTATTTTTCCTTTTCTGGAGTACCGTATAGATATATGCTACCACCACTGAATTTGTTGATACATTTATAAACTATTGGGAGCCTGCCGCTCCCAATAGACAACTTTTGACATACATCCTCGATCCACATCATTACTACTTTCGATTGATTGGTTATGCCGGGCGCGTCAACTAAGATCATTAATGGTTCCATAAATGTAGTGCATGTTTTAGCAGACGTGGTGGCCATCTTCTCCTGCTGACTGCGAGACCGAGCGCCGACATACGTCGACTTGCGGAGATTTTCCGAAGCAGGTATCTCCCATCAGTGTGGCAGCGCCCCAGCCGGGACAAGCTCTAAGTTGCCGACCGGTCTCTCAACATGTGTAGTACATTATGCATGTGCATGTGTGTGTGTGTGTGTGTGTGTGTGTGTGTGTAGAAAAGGTGAGGATAGGACAAGAATGGTTCCTTAGGAAACTGCTCCGGCATTCGCCTGGCGGTGTTAATCGAAGAAACCACGACGTAACGATCAGGGCAACCGATTGCTAGAATTCTTATTCAGAAAGCGGCTGAATTCGGGTTGTGGGCCTTCGGTGTGCGGGTAATCGATGGGAGGGCCTTCGGTATATGGGCCTTCGGCGTGTGGGCCTTCGCTGGACGAGCCTTCGGTGGGCGGGCGTTCGGTGAGTGGGCCTTTGATGTGCTGGTCATCGGCGGACGGCCCTCGATGTGTGGGCCTTCGGTGTGCGAGTAATCGATGGAAGGGCCTTCGCTGGGTGGACCTCCGATGTGCGGGCCAACGGTGGGCGGTCATCGGTGTGTGGGCCCGGGGTGTGCCGCATTCGCTGTGCGGTCCTTTGGTGTGCGGGTCATCGGTGTGTGTGCCTTCGATGTAAGGGCCTGGGGTGTGCCGCCTTTGGTGGGCGAGACCTCAGTGTGTGGGCCTTCGGTGTGCGGGTAATCGATGGGAGGGCCGGACCTTTGGTGTGTGGGCTTTCGGTGTGTGGGCCTTCGGTGGGTAGGCCTTCGGTGGTAAATAACGGCAGGAAAAAATACTAACGGGTGCGTGGTCCCGCAGGTGGTCCGCTGGGTGGTCCCCGGCGGGGCCTCGGCGTGCGGGCCCTCTCGGTGGGGCTCGGTGTGTGGTCCTTCGGTGTGTGGTCCTTCGGTGTGTGGGCCTTCGGTGTGTGGGCCTTCGGTGTGTGGACCTTCGGTGTGTGGGCCTTCGGTGTGTGGGCCTTCGGTGTGTGGGCCTTCGGTGTGTGGGCCTTCGGTGTGTGGGCCTTCGGTGTGTGGGCCTTCGGTGAGTGGGCCTTCGGTGAGTGGGCCTTCGTGGGCCTGGCGAGGCGGGCCTCGGCGTGGGCCTCGGTGCGGGCCCTCGGTGTGTGGGCCTCGGTGTGCGGGCCTCGGTGCGTGGGCCTCGGTGTGGGCCTTCGGTGTGCGGGGCCTTCGGTGTGTGGGCCTTCGGTGTGTAACATCGGTGTGTGGGTCTGCGGCGTGTGGGCCTCTGGTGTGTGGGCCTCTCGGTGCGTGGGCCTCGGCGTGTGGGCCTCGGTGTGTGGGCCTCGGTGTGTGGGCCCTCTCGGTGTGTGGGCCTCGGTGGCCTTCGGTGTGTGGGCCTCTTGGTGGGCCTTCGGTGTGTGGGCCTTCGCGTGTGGGCCTTCGGTGTGTGGCCTCGGTGTGTGGGCCTTCGGTGTGTGGGCCTTCGGTGTGTGGGCCTTCGGTGTGTGGGCCTTCGGTGTGTGGGCCTTCGGTGTGTGGGCCTTCGGTGTATGGGCCTTCGGTGTGTGGGCCATCGGTGTGTGGGTCTGCGGTGTGTGGGCCTTCGGTGTGTGGGCCTTCGGTGTGTGGGCCGTCGGTGTGTGGGCCTTCAGTGTCCGGGCCGTCAGAGAGAGGGCCTTCGGTGAACGGGCCTTCGGTGAGCGCACTGCAACGTAGTTCCGGCGACTGGATTAGGCAACGCACCGCCTTTGTGGAGCGATCAGGTACATCGCGTCCCCGCGCACGCATTAATACGTACGCGCACGCTCACGTTCACGCTCACGGGCACGCAACGGCGGCGGCGGCGGCGGCGGGCGCAAATGGGAACATCAATACCGGCGCACGGCTTGATGAACTGCTAACTCACGACTAATTGCTGCCCCGCCTGCGCCGCCGCCGCCGCTCCCGCTCCGCGCCTCGCCGCCTCCAAGGCAGGAAGAATTTTAATAAATCCTTCATTAAATTATAATGACTAGTCGATGTATATTCTAATCAGAGGAAGTAGTAATGAATACCAATTTATTTTCAATTTGGCGCTGCGAGGGCGGAGATGATAAGAGGAAGATATTAGGACATGATTATTGTAATATTACCGTATTACTCGCGTGGTGAATTACAGTTAAATGAAGGCACACAATGTGTGTTACTGTTCTGTGTTTGGACGGTACAAAGTCAAAGTCAAAGTAGTGTTTGACTGAAGAAATGAATGAATGAATGTTATAATATCTATAGATTTTAACAGAGAGTTATTAAACACTGGTGGAAGTATATCTATTCTATTTAGTGTGTTCTATTTTAGTATAGCGAATATAGATGACAATCAGAGATTGGTAATGATACTAAGTTGACTGTGAACGCATCGAATAACATTTGAAACACTGCGAGAAAGGATGGCAAGTTATCGACAATTAGTGTATATTATTCGCAAGGTAAAAATATTGTTAATCAATTTTCGATAATGTTGTGTACTGCTTTTCAAGAAGAGTAAATACTTCTCCAACAAATACTACACTGTTATTATAAATGGCCGAACATTATCGCAAACTACGAACATCAAATAGAAGAAGAAATAGAAAGTTGAATTTAGAAAATATATATTATTTCAAAATATACTACAATTTTGAAGATTACTAGTTAAAGATTAATATATTAAAGAGTAAGATTTATGTGCGGTCGATGATATAGTAGATTTTGACATGATATAATGCCACATAAAAACAAACTGGAATGAACGCACAAAGGCATGTCCAGAACACCCACGTATCAAGTAGTTTAAATTCACATGAGTAAGTAATATGCACCGTGGTATACGTAAATATTTATTACAATAAACATAAATGCTGGAAACATTTCCAGGATTTTAATTTTTCCATTTCTTTATAAAAGTGCTTCTTTTGGCAAATTTTGTTAGAAAGGCTTGTCGAACAAAATCGAGATATGCTCCAACGTGCGCCACTGGAGGTTAAGCAATGCAAAAAATTGAATGATTCGCAAAAGCAAAACATTTTCCCTCCAATTTCGTCAAATTACTCCGTTCATCATCCTTACAAAAGGATGAGGTGATCTCGCAAACGTCAGACAGGACACCTTCTCGGGAATTCCCCTCTCACCACAGCCACGCAAAGTAGGTCACGCGGAGTCGCGATCGTCTCGTGAATTGCATTTCCAGCGCTGCCCTCGCTCGCCGCCTGTCGCGGCCAGGCGAGGCCAGGCCAGCCGCTGACCGCGCTCGCCCGCGCGCGCTCGCCCGTCTGCCGGCCCGCGCGCTTCGGTCCCCACTTCCGGTGAGTCGGCCGCTTGTTTAGCATGCGGCGCGCCGACGCGCCGGCTCGGGGTCAAAGTTTATATAGCGCCTGGTCTGCCTCGCCGTCCGCTTTTACCCCCTCTGGCCTCTCCCCACGCCCCCTTCCCCACCCTCCCCCGCATCACCCGCCGCGCCGACCGAATTTGCACGCCCACCTTTAGTATGCCGCCGGCGATATCCAGCAGAGGTGGCGGCGGTAGCAGTCGTAGCGGCTTCGTGGCTGTTAGGTTGGTATTCCGTAGGCCGGCTAGGGTGGCGGCCCTGCTCCGCGGTCAAGGTGCCCTGAGAAGCAGGCCCCAGCTGACGGTCCTCCGGTTTACGTCCGCGATGAATATTCAGAGTGAGGCCGCAGGAGAAAGGGCGGTCGGCCGAGAGGAATGGCAGGGGGAGGGGCAGGGAGCTCTCGGGGGTGCTTGGGGATGCAGCGTCCCTGGCCTCTCGTCTTCGGGTGCGAGAACGGAGTAGCGACACTGGCGACGGTGGCGGTGGCGGTGGCGATGGCGTTAGCAACGGAGTCGGTGTCGGTTTTGGTGTCGATGAGGGTGTCGGTGTCGATGAGGGTGTCGGTGTCGATGAGGGTGTCGGTGTCGATGAGGGTGTCGGTGTCGATGAGGGTGTCGGTGTCAATGAGGGTGTCGGTGTCTATGAGGGTGTCGGTGTCAATGAGGGTGTCGGTGTCAATGAGGGTGTCGGTGTCAATGAGGGTGTCAGTGTCAATGAGGGTGTCGGTGTCAATGAGGGTGTCGGTGTCAATGAGGGTGTCGGTGTCAATGAGGGTGTCGGTGTCAATGAGGGTGTCGGTGTCAATGAGGGTGTCGGTGTCAATGAGGGTGTCGGTGTCAATGAGGGTGTCGGTGTCAATGAGGGTGTCGGTGTGAATGAGGGTGTCGGTGTCAATGAGGGTGTCGGTGGGTCAGTCGAGGGTGTCGGTGGCCAATGTGGTGTCTGTGTTAATTAGGTATCGGTGTCAACGAGAGTGTCGGTGTCAATGAGGGTGTCGGTGTCAATGTGCGTGTCTGTTAATTAGGTATCGGTGTCAATGAGGGTGTCGGGTGTCAATGAGGGTGTCGGTGTGTCAATGAGGGTGTGTCAATGAGGGTGTCGGTGTCAATGAGGGTGTCGGTGTCAATGAGGGTGTCGGTGTCAATGAGGGTGTCGCGTCAATGAGGGTGTCGGTGCCAATGAGGGTGTCGCGTCAATGAGGTGTCGGTGTCACCGAGGGTGTCGGTGTCAATGAGGGTAATGCGGTGTCAATGAGGGTGTCGGTTTCAATGAGGGTGTCGGTGTCAATGAGGTGTCGTGGTGTCAATGAGGGTGTCGGTTTCAATGAGGGTGTCGGTTTCAATGAGGGTGTCGGTTTCAATGAGGGTGTCGGTGTCAATGAGGGTGTCGGTTTCAATGAGGGTGTCGGTGTCAATGAGGGTGTCGGTGTCAATGAGGGTGTCGGTGTCAATGTGGGTGTCGGTGTCAATGTGGGTGTCTGTGTTAATTAGGGTGTCGGTGTCAATGAGGGTGTCGGTGTCAATGAGGGTGTCGGTGTCAATGAGGGTGTCGGTGTCAATGAGGGTGTCGGTGTCAATGAGGGTGTCGGTGTCAATGAGGGTGTCGGTGTCAATGAGGGTGTCGGTGTCAATGAGGGTGTCGGTGTCAATGAGGGTGTCGGTTTCAATGAGGGTGTCGGTGTCAACGAGAGTGTCGGTGTCAATGAGGGTGTCGGTGTCAATGTGGGTGTCTGTGTTAATTAGGGTGTCGGTGTCAATGAGGGTGTCGGTATCGATGAGGGTGTCGGTGTCGATGAGGGTGTCGGTGACCGTGTCGCTATCGGTGTCGATATCGAAGTGCGTAGCAGTGTGGATAGCTGTGGCGGTGGCGGTGGCGGGAGCAGTGGCGGTGGGAGCGATTGTGGTGGTAAGGTTGGCGTGTCGGCGGCCGCATCGGTGGAAGCGCTAGGGGCGATGGTGAAAGCGGTGGTGATGGTAGTGATGGTGGTGGAGGTAGTGGGTTGGTACTAGCGGTAGTGGCGACGGTGGTGGCCGCCGAGTCTTGAAGATACGTTCTTCGCCTCCCACCACGATATTTCTACATTTGGATCACGTTCTGCATGGAAAAAAACGCAAAAACGGTCCACGTAGGCCTCCCACCACGATATTTCTACATTTGGATCACGTTCTGCATGGAAAAAAACGCAAAAACGGTCCACGTAGGGAACGGTATCACCCAGAAGTTGCGTGTTTGTGTCGTAGGTTGCGAGTACAATTGAGAGTGGAAGTATACAAAATGAACTTCCATTCTTCATATAAAATGTTGTTAGATCGTTGTTGAGCTGTTAATTCAGTAAATGTGTAATTGGAATTATAACATTTAGTTTTCAAACTTTTATTTCGTATTATGTTCTAGCCTGTTTCAACAATAGTCTTATCTAAAAATGAAACTAGCGTATTAAAGTCTATGAAAGGAATCTTTACTATAATAGAACTTGTGGTGCTAAAACAGCATCCACTTTCTCGCCCATATTTTCACGCAAAAGTACGCGGAAGGTACTCAAAATTTCGAAAAATTGTACATGACCTTATTTTAAAATCTATCTCTAAGGAACAGATTTTATTAAGACAAAAATCTCTATCTTCGGAATTGTGGTTGTAAGACGCCAAAAATTTTGAACGTTTGCAATTTTCGAAAAATCAGGGTTTTCAACGAACATGAGACCAGCACCATTCTCTTAAACGCCCTCTACACTATCCAACAACAAAATTTACACTAAAACAATTCTTCAATTTTTTTGAAAATTTGGAAAATGTCCCAGGGCTTCATGGAAAGTACCCCCCAAAATTAAATCATTGGTTTCAAATTCAAGGAACCATGACATCAGACAGATCAATTGGAGAAAATCAATTTCGGAGAAAGTGGCTGAGCGGTTTAGCCGCTGGCATTGTTCACTGACCCAGAGACGTTTTGCCGTCAAGCGATTTTTCGGTATCAAGATCCCACAAATCATAAATTCTGACTACATCAAGTTCTAGAGGATTTTGTTTCTAAATTTGGCAACTGGATTTATCCCTCTTATCGTTACCAGGGTCCGGCAATAAGAATTTTCCGCCAAAAAATTTGCCGTTTTTACATAACTTTCTCTCTACTCCGTAGCGAGAAAGTAAAATAATGAAAAAATATACTCTAATGTAAGTTCATTAAGAAAGTAGCAGAGATCTTGTGGTATTCCATGGATATGAACAAAGAGATAATTTTTACACTTCCTGTTCCCTCCCTTCTTTTTGGCATTCAATTCTAACTTATCATAAGATGGCGACCTTCTAGTTATCGTTACCATTCCGTTATATGTTTTCTTAGTGTGATCCGTGTTGTTTGGTTAGTAAGTATTTTCTTAAATTTCTTTCTCTTTGTTATATCAATATATTAATTTTGATTTTATTTTTGTACTTTCATTCCTTAATGTATTTATATTTTTGGTTTGTATAATTACAGACCCCACTAGAGGTGGGAAATATGTTTCCGAAAGTTAACTTTAAGAGTTAAATGTTATAAAAAATATTAAAACAACTATTGATGTTAGATAACTTTTACTTTTATATCCACACTGCATTTTTTTAATAACCAGAAAACAAATATTTTGTGTTATCTTGTTTAGTTAAATACGGTTCAAAATACTTGGCAACCGAAGCTTCAAAGTTGATATCAGAATGTATCTGAGATGATCATATATCACTAAAAGCTGAATCAATGAACAGTCCATTTTCTGAGTCCAGTATTCTCGGCAGCAAACATTAATAATAAAGTAAATGTTATGTTTTATAACTTGCCATATCACTTTCTACGCGGAGGAACTCTAAACTTCTGATCGTTTAAGTTGCTTTACAAGTCGCCTTGAACGGACACCACAAAGAAATAAAACGAACTCGGTTTTACTTCACTATTACAAGAGCTACACAAACCATCGAAAGGAATAAGTTACTGGCACTTGTGAACGAACATAATTTTTCCTTCGGAATCGTGATCAATGTGCTTAAAACACGCTCTTTTCGGCGAAATAGAGAATCGATTGCTACGCCAACCACAGGGTTAGTTCCAAAAAGGCGGTTTGGGGTCGGCAGCTGCTATTGAGATGTTGAGCGATTCTGCTGAGCACGACCGACCACAAATTGCTGGTTGCTCGAGAAGTACTTGGCCAATTTCTCTTAAAGCACAGTACTCATTTCCTCATAAAATCTCTTATTACCACTCTCTCACTTTTCAAAATTCGGGGTAAGATATTGAAAAGCATTTATTTCAGGAACCTTCGTTTACCCATTTCATAAAAAGGCAGTTCAGAATGAAAATACCGGTGAATTGCGAGAATGAAGTTATTCAGGTACATTGTCATTTTTTCCTGCAATAATTTCATTTTGGTGTTAGAGAAAGTGTTGAAAACAGAATTAATTAAATAAAATAATCATACCAAAATATACTTTCGTGATTCGTCAAAACATTCTGACTATTCTTATTTTAGCATCATCATATGATAATTTGAATTTTAGTAACAGTACTGATAAAAATAATATAAAGCAGAAAAATCAAAGCATTGTGGCACTTTAGTTTTCGTAATATTATTTATTTCTTCATTTATTACAATTAATTTCTAGTAACTGCGTTTTAAAAGAATCTTGTTAGAAACAACGATGCTACAGTGATATACTATAACATTAGAGGTAACCCGTCAAAAAAGACGAGGCGAAATTAAACTCCCATATTAAAAAATCATTAGCGTGAATAATACAACATAACTAAATATATTTAATGCTAAATTTGAGATTTTTCCATTTCGAAATTTCCTTTATCATCCATAACAAGTTCTCAAACTGGGACCTGAGATTTTATAGGGACAGCACAACGAATTTGATGAGACCATGATTTACAGTACACAATAAAATAAATCTGATACATTTTATTTATAGTAAATCCCACCTTCTGTAAAAATACCAATACTAAAATTACCAACACACTGAAACCTTTTGTTTTTTCTTGGTGCTTATTCTGCAAAATCTTCTAGACAGCGAAGATATACCACCGAACTATTTGTAAACACCATTCAAGAATAAACCACTCGAGCTAATATTGCACACCAATTACAACATATCGATGCTAAACATCCAGAATCAATGACGTCACACGCCACTTGCGAAGTATTTACCCAGCGGTTGTTTTCGCAGCAGCCGCTTCAATTAGTGCGCGTCTCGAGTAAACACCCCACCCCCGGCCTGCACGGACACTGCGCCGGGGCACTGAGGGTCGTCCCTATGCGCACCACCGTCACCGCCGCTTCCATCGTTACCGACACTTCTACCGCTACCTCATTCGCGTTATTTCAGAACACTGAATAGTTACTGGGGTCACAAAATATTAAATGATGCTAAAATGAGAATCGTGAAAATGTTGTGAGGAACCTCGAAAACGGATGTTTTGATAAAATTATTTACATTAATTAAATGTGTTGTTGACGCTCAATAAGTTTTATGAGCAGTTTACCTATCACCAATGTGAAATTACTGCGTGAGAATAGTGACATTGTTCCTCAATTACTTACTCCTCGCATTTCACCAACGCCATCTCGTTCTCCCTCGCCACCGACTGCGCCACCGACTGCGCCACCGACTGCGCCACCGACTGCGCCACCGACTGCGCCACCGACTGCGCCACCGACTGCGCCACCGACTGCGCCACCGACTGCGCCACCGACTGCGCCACCGACTGCGCCACCGACTCCGCCACCGACTCCGCCACCGACTCCGCCACCGACTCCGCCACCGACTCCGCCACCGACTCCGCCACCGACTCCGCCACCGACTCCGCCACCGACTCCGCCACCGACTCCGCCACCGACTCCGCCACCGACTCCGCCACCGACTCCGCCATCACCCACTATTCCCCCATCATCTTCAGAGGCAACGCAACCGTTGTCGACACCTTCGTCACCGCTTCCACCAACAGCGAGTCTGCCAGCGCTCTCCCCAATCGCGCTCCCTGTCCGCCGCTATCAACGCCGCCACCACTCCGACACGTGTCCAGACAAGGCGCCGCCACGTGCCGCGGGCAATTAACCGCTGCGACCTCCGGCGTGGAGGGGTGCGAGGGTCCGCGAGTCACCCCCGGCAATTGAGGTTCAACGCGAATGACCCCCCAATGGCGCTTGTGGCCCCGGAATGTGGGTGCCGCGGCCATTACTAAGCGTCATTCCGAATGCCCGCCAAGCGACAGGGATGGGTTGCACGTGGAAAAATGAAATTGTTTGGGGAGAATTCAACAACAGAGCCCTCGCAATTTTAGGAGGTAATCGCAACCTCAGATACAAAAAAAGTAGGATGATCCGAAATCCATTCAAAAAATTAAAAATACAAATTACGAAAAACTCACTGAAAATTGGGTTCGCAACTGGTACATAAAATGTAACGCAAACATTTTTTCTTTAAGACACTGAAACATCTTACCATATTACCTCCGTTAGTTTTTTATAACGACAATATACAATGGCTTTCTTCTAATAAATATTTAGGCATTTTAGAAATTCACAGCATTTACGAATTTTACTGGAGAAACAATACTCTAAACAGAATTTCTTTAGCTAATAAACGTTGGCACCAACTTCTACCATTAGTTAAATATTTACATTCTCTTAACGTCAAAACCAAAATATGAATATATCTAACAAATGTTCTCACTTATACCTGTCCAATCTTGGGATTTGCTTCAAAATCATCGATTAACAAAATCCAAATATTTCAAAAGTTTTGTCTCGGAACTTTTAAATAAAGTTGCATGATTTATTCCCAATGAACAAATTCATAAGGTATTAGGCATTCCACCTATCAAAATCTATTTTCTACAACTCTAAATTTTATACCCTATAAACCATATACCATCTGCACTCCATTTCCAGCTAGGAATATATAACCTTCACTAAAACAGAATCTAACGAAAACTTCCAAAACATTTTTTTCATCCTTCTTCACCTTTTAACAATAAAGGTTAAGGATAAAATAATAAAGAATAAATAATAAAATAACAACATCCTCGTTAACAATAAAGCTCACCTAGAACGAGTCATTTTAATTTATTTTTCATATGACGCATTACCTTAATTTTGTGTCTCCTTCAACTCTTCAATTTTCTAACAAATTTTATATTTCTTAACCTTCAGCCAAAACCTCATAGGACCCATGTGAATATTCAATAAAAAATTCTATAACAGCACCCCTACGATTTTTAGAGGCAATTGGAATCTCGGACACGAAAAAAGAGGAGAATGATCTGAAATCAATTCAAAATATCATAATTCAAGTTACAGATCACAATATACATAACAGATTACTTTTACCAGCTTCGCAGAATCTCGGACAACCAAAACTGATAATGACAGTGACAAACAAGAAATACAATGTTATACGAGCGAATGCAATGGTTATGGAATTCGTGAAACACTCAATATTCCTAGAATTGGCAGGGTCCTGCATACATGTTGGCTCGCTATTGTTGCAGCAGATAATTTATATGCTGTGCTTTTGTCCTCCGTCTTTCAATGGAATATTTTGACGTTTTTCTGATGACTAGAAACTTCGGTTAACCGGGATTCAAATAATCGCGAGTCTATTGTACGTTGTGGATTTCTAGAGGGAAGAGTACTAATTGTGAGAATTGGGTAGGGGCTCACTCTTAAAATATGCATACACATATACAGTCCAGGATTGTAAGGATACTCTTTATATATTCATACATACACATGCACACCCTTCATTTGTCGTCAAGAACGAAATTAAGTCTTATTTAGTAAGTGCAACCAAACTTAAATGCTAGATAATTGGCGACCTTTATTTTTGAAAGTGTATTACCTCAAACTCTCTTTACAAAGGGATGAATTACACGAATTTTACATGGATATGAACGTTAATACATTAAACAACCATACCAATTGCTAAAGATATTGTGTTACACAAGTAAGGACATGTGACTACTATTATTTTAAAAAAATACAACAAGTAATTCAATGTTATTTGTGGATTATATCAGTTAACATACGAGTATTATTTCTGAGAAGTCGGAAGAAATCGCCTTCAATGCAATGTCCAAATTTAAAACAAGACACAAAAGTTGCGTAATTTTAATTTTATCTAATTTACACCAAGACATTGCAATTTGCACAATAATTATTATCACGCAAAACTCGTGCAACTGAGGCAATTTAAATTTGAAACATACTTTCTAAAGTAGAACTATGTATGATTCTTCCACTTAGACAGTATCTAATGTATGATGTGTGAATAAATGATTCTTCTACTTTGAATGTATTCACGTATGTGATTTATGAATGTATCAAAAACGTGAATACGTCAGTATGTTTGCATCAATATATACAAGAGTATGGAGCAACACATAATCTTGTACATATTTACGCATTTCCGGCTTAAAAAAAATCAACCGAAGAAAAATAATTCTAAAGCTCTTTTCCTCTTATTTACAATCTCACTGAGGTCTAGTTATTTATTAAACTGTAAAATTATAAAATTTTGCTATGATAAAACTTTATTAAACCTGTCTTTTTAAGACTTTGTAAAATTTACATAAACTTACAACAATTGGATGTTTGCAATGGTTTCGTACTTTTTTACAACGCGGCCGCACTCTTGAACTGAAGCATAAGAGGCATTTCCGCTGCCCTTCCGACACCACAATACCTGCGAAGGACAGATCCTTTCCCAAAGCTACGGTCTGATTCGATCGTGGCAACCGCCTCACACTCGGACGCGTCCATATTTTATGCGTTGCTTGAATTACGAAGCCCGATGCCGCCCGCCTAAATGTTTGTCGTAATCGCTAGTTGGGGAGTTGTAGAAGTTGCCACCCGCGGACCCCTCGGTTTTCCTGAATAAGTGATTAGTTTTAATTAAGTTGGAACTCGGGACCAAACGAAAAGGTTTTCTCCCCCTGCGGATCCAGCTAGTTGCTGCTCTCCGCAGAGTCGAAGCGTGGAGCTACTGAAACTCGGACTTGTCACTCCTTTTCAGAGTGGAAAGGCCAACTTCCACATTTAACTAAACATTTAGCTCTGAACATGTTGTTAACGATACGACGAAGCTCGTGGTAGCTCAGGCAGAAGTGTGGAATTCGAAAATGAAGCTGTTCGACAGAAGTCTCTAAACCTGTTGCAGATTGGTCACGTAGTGGTCGGATAAACCAATAATCACGAAACTGAAACGGGTAAATTGTTACATAAGTTCTGACGAGTTGTAAGTGGAATACTTTGCACAGAATGTAAAATTCTAGAAAAGGGCTCGCTTTAACAAGTTATTTAATGAAAATATACGCAAAATAACTATTTCGGTAATAGCATGATTTGAGTTCAGAATAAACCCTGAAATGAATGCATAGTCGAATCCAAATAATACACGTGTGCAAAAAAAAAAAACTTAATTATTCATTCACGTATAATAATATATAATTATTCTCAAATTTTTCTACATTTCTTACTAAAACTCAGGAAATGAAAAGCAAGACTCTGTTTGGCATCATGTAATTTGACATGATACACAGGAAAGTTTCATTCAAAATATTTTCATAATCAAGAATGAAATATTTGCCATTATCATTCACTTTATTATCTGCTTTGCTTTTTGCATTCTACTTTATTTTGTATTACATAAGAAAACATTTATTTTGAAGTTTCTGCCTACGAATTGTATATTTACTTGATTTCAACGGCTCCAAACGTATTATTCATATTGACTTTTCACTGGTTCTCTGTTACTCTCATTAAAGTTGTAAGCATTGCGATATTGGGAATGAGGGCATGAAATAAACCATAATATTAGAAATGTATTTGAACCATTCAATGATCTTATCAATCACAACAGAAATAATTACAGATACAACTAATGTTATAGGAGATGAATTCTTGAAAATATTTATACAAGTGTTTAACATATCCTTGTATAAGTTTTCATTTTTATGTTGATCGTTAAAATATTCGAATTAATTTATTTGTTTCGATAAGTAAAAGACAAAATGCAATTTTTTACCTTGTAAATTTCTCTACTATTAAAAATATATTTCTGAGGATGAAAGACTGAAAATAAACTATTTAAGTGGTGAAAATATCAACAAATCGTAGGTAAATTTAGAAAAGAGGAGAAAATTAAGATTACACTTTCTCTAGAAGAATTTCCGAGTTTACTTCCTCACATTGGTGCTGGAATCTTTATGGAGAAGTTTGATTAGACATTTCAACCCGTGATAAATTCATACGAAAGGTACTTGACTGAAAGTTCCGAATTCTCATTATTTATTCATGTCGAATATCAAATTTCCCCATAAATTCTACAAGAAAGGTTTCAAATGTTGAATTATACTTAAAGGTGAACAGCGGCATTCTGGACGACGAAGCACGACGTTTCACACAGCAAAACGTATCTTTCCGCAGTATCTTTCCGCAACTGGCGCGCGTCACACGTATAAAATGTAACGACGTGGGAATTTCCCCTCTCTTTCTGTTCGGGATACCATCGGCCGGAAAAGAATATTTAAGTTCGACGACGATCGACTTCCAGCACAGGCGGTAGGGTCAGGCGCTCGCTCGCCGCCTGCAAAACTTAGCTCGTTCCATAGCCGCAGAGAGCGCTTCGGAAAAGAACACAGGACTTTTGCCGAAAATGTAAATGCCGAGATGGGAGCTCTCGCTTAAAGGGGAGGCTGTTCAACAGCTGAAATATTCACGAAGAAACCCGCGCCACGGGGTAAAATCGTCGGGTGGAAACTCGGCGCAAAGTCTCGTCCCGTCGCGTCCCGTCGCTCGTCGGGAGCGAAAGTGCGCCGAGTGCGTCGGGACGCGTGCGGTGACGATGACGCGTCGACGAGATGCTCGCGTCTCCGGAAACTTTTGACTGCGCGACTAATTACGAATGCAAATGCCGCGAACAGAAGGGAGTAATGAAATGCCAAAATGCGACACTTAGGCCGGCGCGCCGGAGGAGTTTCCGGGGCTCACTCGGGGAGTTTTCCAGGGGAAGGAGTGACACACGGGGGCGGGGGCGTGTGTGGGGCGGGCCTCAAAGAGCCTACCGACCAGACTGCGTGAGGATGGGAGAGGGAGAGATGAAAACACGAGACGCATGAAATGACACAGGATGAGTTATGTAAAGAAAAAGCGAAACATGTGGTGAATGTAAATTTACAATTTATCAGTAAATGAGTTTACACATGTCATTATTTTACAGGCTTTCAGACGACGTGTGATGATGATGGGAGCGGGAGTGATGAAAACATGGGACGCACGGTATTATACAATAGCAGTTAAACAAAAGAAGTACAAAACAGGTGATGAGTGTAAATTTACAATTTGTTAATGAGTTTACGACAACGAGACAATTATGTCAATGAGCCAATCACTTTAAAACATTTTAAAAACACGTTTTCCTTTTTTTTATTTTACACATACCAATTAAATGTCACCCAAAAATATAGTATTTCATTTTCCATTAATCTTATATTTTTGAAGGTTCTTACCAAAACTGATGTGTTTTGTATAGACACGTTTACGAAATTGCAATCTTACTTCATTTATTCTGTTACTCTCCATTCAATCGAGTTGAATTGCATTGAAAATTTAGAATGTTGCAATAACATGACTGTAACCAGACTTTGATTAATATACATAGTAATAACTGAAAGAATATATGATTTAGAGTTCTAATTTCATAAAGAAAACAAAATATTTCGTAATTATTAGCGTTAATACATTGCTGAAACTAAGAATATAAAAAGACGATAGTGGTAACCACGTTGAAATTGTTCATTGAAACTAAAATTTTAGTTTTTAAGAAATCATTCTACATACGTTCTTTAAACATTTCCTCAATCCTTTATTTTCCCATACGGTGCTGAAAATTATCCGTAATTCACACATTTCCTGAAACGGCAAACAGAATGTTCCCCAACTCACACAACGTGACGTGAACAAAAGGCTTTGTGCGGAGGAGAAGAGGCTGCGGGGGAGATGGACAAGAGGCGAAGGGATGCGTGCAATCATCGGTGGGGAAAATGGCGGAAGAAAAGGGGCCGCAACAATAGCAGCGACGCAGGTGCGCGATGAGCTGCGCCGCCCACACGTGGGAGTGGTGACGTGAGAGCGAGGCCGCGTCCCTTCCCCCCTCCCCCTACGCTGCAGGTGGAGGGAAATACGAGAGCGAGGGATGAAGCTAAACTAGAGTCCGAGAAGACGTACGTCACGGGGAAGAAGTACACGAGTGACCGTTAATTATATCCACATTCAATCAATGGTGCTTTATTTTACGTGGCGAGACGCAAGCCATCAGGCTTGTGTCTGAGTGGCCTAGTTATGTGTGGCCTAGTTACGTGTGGCCTAGCTACGTGTGACCTAGTTACGTTTGGCCTAGTTACGTGGCCTACTTATATGTGGACTTGCTACGTGTGGCCTTGTTACGTGTGGCCTAGTTACGTGTGTGGCTAGTTTACGTGTGGCTGAATTACGTGTGGCCTAGTTACGTGGCCAAGCTGGTGCGTGTGGCCCTGAATTACGTGTGGCCTAGTTACGTGTGGCCTAGCTACGTGTGACCTAGTTACGTTTGGCCTAGTTACGTGTGGCCTATATATGTGGACTTGCTACGTGTGGCCTTGTTACGTGTGGCCCTAGTTACGTGTTAGCTGGTTACGTGTAGCCCTGAACCGTGTGGCCTAGTTACGTGTGGCCTGGTGCGTGTGGCCTAGTTACGTGGCCTAGTGCGGTAATGGCCTGGTGTGTGGCTAGTGCGTGTGGCCTAGTTACGTGTGGCTTGATTACGTGTGGCCTGGTGCGTGCAGCTGAATTGCGTGGCTGAATTACGTTTGGCCTAGTTACGTTTGGCCTAGTTACGTTTGGCCTAGTTACGTTTGGCCTAGTTACGTTTGGCCTAGTTACGTTTGGCCTAGTTACGTTTGGCCTAGTTACGTTTGGCCTAGTTACGTTTGGCCTAGTTGCGTGTGGCCTAATTACGTTTGGCCTAGTTACGTTTGGCCTAGTTACGTGTGGACTATTTACGTGTGGCCTAGTTACGTTTGGCCTAGTTACGTTTGGCCTAGTTACGTTTGGCCTAGTTACGTTTGGCCTAGTTACGTTTGGCCTAGTTGCGTGTGGCCTAGTTGCGTGTGGCCTAGTTACGCGTGGTCTTGGTACGTGGGGACTTGTTACGTGTGGCCCTGGTACGTGGCAAGACACAACTCGCACAAGACGTCGAGCTTGTGTCTCGTCACCACGTCACTAGCTAGGTCGAATTGAGCCGCTGTTTGAGAGAAAATTATAGCAACCAGCTGTTCTGGTTGGCCAATTTTCGAAGTTTCTCAGTCAATATCAGGGTAATGCCGGAGTAGTACCATTACAAACGTGTTAGGGACCACTCGCGATCTTTGCTTCCTCATTATTGTCCCTTCCTTTCCCCCTACACACAAACAAACACACGCACTTACATGCAATTCAATATATCACATGCCAGGAGCTTAGAGCTCGTCCCGATTGAGGTGGTGGGCAGTAGGCGGAAATACCAGGAGAGCCCCCCCCCCTATATACACCTAAGCCGATTTTGTTCTGGATGTCACATTATAACGGGGGACACACTACATCTCCTTCAGAGACTAATGACTGTACCAGTTGACCCGCCAGGAAACAAAATATCAATCAATGATAGTGAAAAGAACGCAGCTGGTACCTGGAAGCTGAATTGACTGCGTATTGGCGTATGGTGGTATATGGTATGTATGGTGGCGTATGGTATGGCGTATTGGCGTTGGTGACTGCGTATTGAATCCAGTGGTTCTTATCCTACCGAGGCAGGCGGCAGAGTTTGGCATGAGGAGTGGCCGTAAGCGGAAGGTGTCGTTGCTGTGGGTGGAAGTCGGACGAGGCGGAGCGAATCGGATCGAAGTGGGGCGCATTAGGGAAGAAAAAATCGGAGTGAGAAGAGAGGTGCTGCTGGGAGTAAATCACTGTAGGGTACGGCGAAGCAGTGAGGTACGTGTTGAGTAGTTGAGACGAAGTTGAGAGCACAGTGATGCGTAGACGAGTGAAAGGGGAGAAGTTATTAATTATTTTCTGTTTGCGGTAGCGTCAGCTGCTTAGTCCCGTAAATATAGTGCACGCTGTTTCACGAGAGGTGGTGGTGTTCCTTCCCCGCTGGGAAGTGCGATCCGACCCCGACCTACACGAAGATTTGTTCTCTCCAGGTATCTCCGCCAGTACGGTTCAGCCTCAGCCAGGACATGCACTAGGCTCCGAATTCTCATTCGATGTGGGTGATAATGTAGTGCATTTAAGAAAGTGAATGTGTATGTGTATAAGAGGAGACGAGTGGCAAGGATGAGGAAGGAAAAATGCGGTTACTTTACTTCCCGCATACAGTATGGTATTATGGTTACATACTTCTACAGTAGTATTGATCGAAGAATCCAGGGAAAGCTACCATTTAGAGCAGCTAAATACTAGAATTTTCTTCCAGACAACGACCGAATTCGACCAAGGTATATAGCAATTCGTCACCATCACGACACGAAGACTAGGACTTCCCGAACAGATTCGCTGCAGTATCAACGCTTGTTGCCCTTTGCGCCCATCTCAATGGGCGCAAAGGGCTAGGAACCGAGGCGTTGCTGAGTGGGGCGTACGACTTGGAACTGTTAGAAGCGTGATGCGTGATGGCAAGGAGGTTGAGGAGAGGTGATATATTCTTCGTGGAATGAGGCGGTACGATGTAGCACATGGAGCAGAACTCGAGTGAGGTTCAGTTGTGCGTGTAAATTGGGAGTCGAAGGGCAGGACAAGTACATGGCAGTGGTGACTGGGGGTTTGGAATTAAGAGGGGGCGGCAAATGTGTCTGAACAATGGCATACATTTTGTCTCTTCAGAATATTTCTTAAATGAAGGCAAACTATAGCATATAATGCACCATCGATATCAAAGCTACGTGAATTTAATTTTTTTTCTAAGTTTACTTTTATATTGATTAAAGAATATACAAAAGAGGTAAAAAAATTGAGATAAAAAAGTATTTGCAGAAAAAAATCGATAATTGATAAAATAGGGTGAAAGGGATGATGTTCTTAGTTTAGGTAATATACGCAGATCACTATCTAACTCGCAGTATATCTCACTCTTCCATAGTACCAATTTCCTAGTATGCACAGGGTACGAATAGAAACGCGATAGTCCGCTATGCAGTTCGATTTAAAAAAATGAATTCGCTTACGTAGGCGCAGAAAGTGAAGTTCGTCCTCGAAACTTGCGCTGGTGATATGCATAAATTAGGCGAGTCGATTTAATGTAAGATTCATACGTTTTGCAGTTTTTCCATTGATTGGTTTCTGGGGAGACCGCCGCCCTAGAGTTCTTAAGGGGAAGCCGCCGCCTCTGGTGTGGGGAAGTGGGCGAGGCTTGGCGAGAGTGTCAGACCAATGTTTGATGTGGAGCGACATGCGGGTGAAGGAGATGGGTGAAGAAGTGTACGGGTAGCGAGACGGACAGGGAGTAGCGGCAGAGTTAGAGCACAGTGCCGTGTGGAGCGGGAATCGAACAAGGCGTGTAAGAGGGGATAAAGCAGATCGGTAAAAGCGGGTAAGGTGGGGTAAAGGAGGGTAGGGGTAGATAGATGGGCGGGGCATAGCGGGAGTGTTAGACTACACTTCGGTGTGGTGCGGGATGCGGGTGAGACGTGTAAGGAGGATGAAGCAGGGCAGCAAAAGCGAATAAGATGGAGTGAAGCAGGGTAGGGGCAGTAACATGGACAAGGTGTAGCGGCAGTGTCAGACCACAGTGCGGTGTGTAGCGGGATGCGGGCAAGGCGTGTAAGGTAGGGTGAAGCAGGGCGGCAATCGCGGATAAGATGGGGTGAAGCAGGGTAGGGGTAGAAAGATGGACAAGGTGAAGCGAGAGTGTTATATCACAAGGTGGTGTGCAGCGGGATACGGATAAGACCTGTAATGTAGGGTGAAGCAGGGCGGTAAAAGCGGATTAGATGGGGTGAAGCAGGGTAAGGGTAGCAAGATGGACAAGGTGAAGCGATAATGTTAGATCACAAGGTGGCGTGCAGCGGGATACGGATAAGACCTGTAAGGTAGGGTGAAGCAGGGCGGTAGAAGCGAGTAAGATGCGGTGAAGCAGGATAAGGTAGCAAGATGGGCAAGCGCGATGGAAATGCTAAACCACAGTGCGATGAGGAGCGGGATGAGAAAAAGGCGGTGTAGAGGCGTTGCAAGATGGGCGAGTAAGATGCTGTGAAACAGAGGAGGGTGTAGAGAGGTGGGCGGGGTGCAGCGTGCCCGACCACGGCGCGGTGCGGAGCGGGACGAGGCAAGGGCGGCGACAGAAGGGCCGAAATGAGCAGGAAGAGCCGGGCAGCGAAGCGAAGTGCAGCGAGGCAACGCGTGGGCGTGGTTGGGCGGAGAGTGCCGCGCTCGCAGCGGGGACGGCAAAGACGACGCGAGGCAGCCGGAGCAGAATTTTCCACGTGACGAGGCCGCCCTCGGATCGGCTCGCAGCCCTTTCAGACTTTTTATTTCCAGCGCAAACGTAGGAACGTTTGCCAGCAAAAATGGTTCCCTCTTTTTGATCTCGATTTAATAACCTTGAGAAATGTGTGCTCTTGGACGAGTGTAAAATCATTTTAATAATCTGTTTGACGTGAGATATTTGCACGTGGAATTTCGCGCGGGATGATGTTTCGCTAAGGATCTACAATTAAAAATAAAAGAGGAAAATGTACGTAATTAAAAATGAATTTAATTAAAAGTTGAGTGAGGTTGGTGACTGCTATTTACATACTATGTTTTCACTTTAACTAAACAAATGGTTATCTCTACTTTCAAATTATTTGTCTGTCATTTCTGAAATCCCGTAAGTATTTTTTCTTGCTTCTCATTAGCAGGTACTGGAAGTAGTTCACAAAAAATTTATTGAACGTAGACATGAGAGAAAATAGGTTATATTTTTACGCTTATGATAGTCTGATTTTTATCAGGCAAATAGAATCTGTTAAAAAGTTGGGTAAAATAGGACTATATAGGAGAAATATTTTGAACCAATTTACAAATTGATGTGTTACATCACAACACAACTTACCTTCTAGGAAACAAAAAGTTTTAGTATCCAATGGAAATAAGATTAAGAACAGGTTTAAAGTGAAGTTACATGGGTGCCAGAAGAAATCATTAATTCTCCAGAAACATGTTATGAAATAGGGTTTTCTTTGATACCCATTCTACAATTAGACAGACATTTTTATATTCTGACACAATTTGATCTACTTTTTACCCGATTGTCCGCAACTTCCATCTCATAGAGAGAGAGAGAGAGAGAGAGAGAGAGAGAGAGAGAGAGAGAGAGAGAGAGAGAGACAGACAGACAGACAGACAGACAGACAGACAAACAGAGAAAGAGAGTGGAGGGGGAGAATGCGGAAAAAGAGAGGCGAGTACACAAGGAAAATAATTAATCGTGAAAGTTACACAATTTTCTTGATCTCTGAAAATTAAGTAATTTTAAACCGCAAAACCTACGAAGGTAAATGTGCTTTAGGGTGATATGAGTAATATTTTAAACTAACGCTCTTAATGAATGTTCTGAATAGTAGGAATAGATACTGCTTAATTCAATACTTAGGTAATTTTGTCTTCTTTTGAGACGTACGTAGTTACGAGATGTGCTATATAAACGAGTCTGGAATTCATCATTTATAGACTTTATTGATTAAAAACAGAACTTTCATATTTATATAATCTTGTACTTTTATTAAATAAAAGTATTTTATTAAATTGATTAAAAGATACAATAATAAGCAAAAGAACCTTTGCAATAAATCTAACAAGCGTGGTCATGACTGGCGTGAGCGTCTCCTAACAGTAAAGCCACGCTATTTAATTCTCGAATATTTTATACTTATAATTTACAAGACATGCAAATGTTCTCGACCAGAGCGAAAACAGAAAAGTTTTTTGCTGTGGCACGAATTCAATTCAAAATCTTAGAAAAAAATTCTAATCTTCATTTGAAGCGCTAGATTTTAGTTGATGGATTGCATAAAAAATAAAAAATCCTAATGAGCTGGCTGGATTTCCAAACATGTAGACTCTTCTTGGGTATTTTTCGACTATGCCCCCTTGAGTGGGTCGGGCCTTTCTGGGATCGACGACGACCGAAGATTCCCTAAAGAAAAGTAACCATCCCGACGTCCTCCACCCCTTGCTGGTCTTCGGCGAGTTGTTTGAGACCCATCCAGTGCCCAAGAGCAACTTATGCCCTATTTCGCGGTTTGGAGGCCCGCGGCGCGGCGCTGGGAGTGGGCCCGCACTTCTTCAAGCGCTCCGCCATCGGCCAGCTCCGCCCGAGTGGGTCTGCGGCCACCGCGACGCCCAGGCGAACCCTCTGGAGCAGCGGCCACCGACATTTCGCAGGGTTTAAGTAGTATACAACTATTTAGGTGGTTTTACGTAATAACTGGTGAACTAGTATAGGTAGAACGGCTGACAAAGTAGTACAGAGTATTTACAACGCACAATTCTGCAAAAGTGGAAGGAGTAATTTCTCGCAGACTCCTGTAGTTTTCTTTCAAGTAGAGAGAAATAATATTTTTTTTTAATTTATCCGATTATAAATTAAGGTTTACTACAACAGAAATTCCTAGTTAGTATTGTGTATTAGACAAATGATTAGCATTGTGTATTAGGCAAATAAAATAGAAACGTAGAATGAGACAAGGAAGCGAACAATTGTAGTTATTGTACGGGAACCTCCCTCCAAATATAATTTTTACTCGAAATCAAATTTATTTCCCAAATTGAATGACGTACAGGGTCAAAATAATAGTGCAAATTTGGTTAATTTTATTGACTTCTTTTAGTGCAAGAAATAAAAGTCTGTTCGAAAAACGGGTAACATCTATAGATAAGCCCACGTTGAAAGCAATCTTGAGGCCGAGGCTCGGCTTCTTAAGCAAAGGGGAACCGTTCATCCCTCTTAGCGTGGGTAGGTCTCCGGGAGTGGCTTCTTGGAACTACGCAACGGCCAACTGATGCCATGTAATTGGTGTTCCGAGCTTGTGGCGCAATCGCGTTCAACTGCCACCGAACCGAAAGCGTGGCGACATCACTTTAGACGATGGAGGGGAAGTAGCACAGCGGCAGCTAATGGTTGCGGTGGTGCTAGGCAGTCAGCCAAAATTATAGCGCATGCACAGTGGGAAAAGTTTCTTTTTGCGTGGTTGACCAAGTGCTATCAGGACGACTTCGGCATTTTCCCGAGAGAGCTGCAAAAATCACAGAAAACCGCAATAATTTGTTTTTAATGAACTTTTTAACTTAATTAACTTTTTTCATTAACATAAAACATGTTTTATTACGTATGTCCAATAAACTTTGTATATTACTCTGACCCATTTGTATAATAAATAAAGTATTTTTTAATAATAGAAAATGTGTTTTTTAATAGTAAATAATGATTACAGACTATCTCAAAAGATTCATTGAATCCAATTTTTTAATTAAAGAAGAATTATAAAATGATTTAAAATAGGTCGTAATTTTATAAGACAGAAAATTCAGTTTGGGTTTACATTTGGAAGATTTTCAGTTTAAAAAGTAAGATGTGATTGGTTCTTAGGGTTTTAAGAAATGAATTTCTTTATCTCTATCTACCTTAAGAGAAGGTATCCCCAGTAGACAGTTTATTCAGCGTTGTGGTTCGTTTTTTATATTGATAAAACACATTAAATATTGTGGTGAAAGCATAATAGATTAAACTTCCTAACAAAACCCCCTCAAATGTAATAAAAAGAAACTCCACCTCCTTCCCTAGCTTTAACACTAAAGGTGACTAAAACACGCTAAAGACGGCTAAAACCCGTAACACCGGGTCCCCCACCAGCGCAATGGTGTGGTAACGAGGCGGAATGTGCCGTGCTGCAGTCGGAATTCGAATGCGCCGGCAGGGGCGTCGAGGGCGGGGGGGGGGCTCGCAGTGGGCAGACGAGCCGCGGGGAGGCCGGCAGCGCCACTCGTAAATCCACTGGCGACTGCGTGGGCGGCGGGCGGCGGCGGTGGCGGCCACCTGCCGGGACACGGATCCGCCATTAGGCGTCCTCGCCCCGTCCTCCTCCGCCGCCGGGGACACGTCGTTCGTCTTGCCGGCCAGCGCCCTCGCCCGCGCCCTCGCCCGCGCCCTCGCCCGCGCCCCGCTCCACGCCGCCCTTTTGTGTCGAGGCAACTCCTCGCGAGGAAATTGTCCCCGCTGCGACGCGCCCCGACCGCTCGCCCTCGCTTTTGAGACGGCGCTACAAGGGCGCTTCGTGGCGCAGTGGCCGGTGCACTTGGACCCGTGCGGGGACGGGTTTCGCAGAGAAGAGGTCTGCGCAGAGGGGAGAGTTACTGATTTGCGTTGCCGTTTGTTCAATGGTCTCGTCACTTTTAGATGAGGAGAATAATGGATGCTCACCTCTCACAATCAGAGCTCCAACCGCTGAGAATACAGACTCAAAGTTTGTTGTTTAGCATATTTAGCCATTTAGCGTTAATTTTTACTTCCTCTTACATTTTCTGTAACGCTATTCCTATGGATGAGGGAACAAATATGTCGATTTATAGTGGTGCCTACATATATTGCATTAGCAGGTTAAACGTCTGGGTAAATTCGCGAAATAAAAGAAACGTTTTTGAATATAATGAATGGTTTGTGAATGTTTTGAGTAAGTATAGATTAAGCATGTTTTGGTTTGCTAGACTCCTTTTTGTCATCATTAGGAAGAAATACATTATTGAGGAAAAGAAAGTTCACATTGAACATCCAACCATAACGCATTGTGAACAACTTATAATTGTTTCTCAATATGAAATGCATAAATGAGATAATTTAATGATATATGAAATTATCAAATTATTTTATTTTCATTCCGATCACAATAATATGGTTAAAATAAATGAGGATGGTCAGTTAAAAACGTTCCCATTCAGATGTTATTAAAAATATACATTACTCTCTTAAATATATTTAATTTTCTACCTATTGTTTAACGGAATGAAAGAAAAGTCAGACTTAACATAGCGTGAGTTAAAGGAAGGTGATTGGGAGCTCAGCTGATCGTGTGTGTGTGTGTGTGTGTGTGTGTCATTCATCATTGATGTAAAATTATCATTTATTATTCGTTGTCATTATTATTTCCATTTTTAATATTTTAAAATGTGTTTTGGGTGTTAATAATTATTTTAAATTTTATTTCCGTTAAGCAACACATAATTTAAATATTTTAACTCCCGATACAATGAATATTTTTAAACTGCCCCCAAGCAGAGCCAGAATAAAATGCAAAAGGCAAAAAATTGTACTTTTGTGTGTGCGTGTGGGGGAACATTTTTCTGGTAATACTGTTATAATTATTTCCTAAATGTAACTAATTTTATAGCAAATGTACATAACCGTGAAATAAACGGGATCTTTAACAGTATCGATAGGTACTCTAAAAAAATTATTTTCCATTCTTCGCTTTTGTAGCGCTCCGATCCGATTCGCCGTCAGCGCCCTGTCGCCGCGGCGCGACACAACCTCTCCGCTCGCTTTGTGCGGAAGAATCTCTTTGTGAGAAAATTGCCTCCGTCGCGATGCGTGGGGCGTGGACCCTCGCGAGTCCGATTGTCGGCTGCGAGTCCATCGCCCTGAGCGACTCACTGCCCGCCGCGCCGTCCGGCTCCTTATCAGCCCCCTCGGTTTCCGTCTTCACCCCCCCCCCCACGGCCGAATGACGTGAGTGGATTGGTGGCCGAGAGAGAGATGGAATGTAAATTGTTAGTTGTTCTAGGGAGTGCTATCGTTGCCACGATAACATAATGTGATGAGATGGGCTTCTGGAAAGATAGATGAAACACACATGCTTCTTATTGCCAATATACAAAAATACCTTGCAGCAATATTCCTTGGGTATAAAAGAACGAACATAAAAATATTTACTTAAGTATTTCCACCAAAGACATTAGGAAGAAAGGCACTCAGATATGCTCGACATGTTAATGAGATTTTCGATTGATGCATCGTATGTTGTGACTATTTTGATGCAAGTCTCATGTTCATATAGTCTATCCACATTTTAGTGGATCGTTATAAGTTGATACGTAATTGCATTAGAAATTTGTTTCTGTAAGAAAGCATCTTTTCTGAAAAAGTCTCGTACGTCATTTTGTGCTTAGAATGATTAAAAAATAAAATGAACTGAATCTGCAATCATTTTTATATCAAATCCATTCACTTATAAAGAACTTCTTTTAATCTTATTTCTATAATATTCTACCTTAAAAATAAAATATCTATCGAGCTTGTAAATTACATTGTAGTGTTACATGGAAATGGATAAAAAACGAGCATTATTAACTGAATATTTTAACCGCATATTCAGTCACAATGACTATAATAAAATCTTGCAGACCACCTTTATTTTACGTTCAAACTACCTCAAAACCGAAAGAATTAAGGACTTTTCAGGTCCATTCTAGTTTCCCATTGAATCAGAACCTCAGTTATCTAGCCCACTAGTAGAGATAACATTTTTAGCGTTAATGCCCATCGAACACAAGACCCTTTAATGATAATGAGTCGCCCAAAGGGAACAGTGGCGGCGCAACCACCCCCGCCCATCCACGTCCAAACGCAATTCCCCGCTGCTCTGTTTTTACGGGCGTCGCCCGCCCACGCACTCGATGAGCAACTATCGTCCCCAGAAACACATTATAATTCCGTTTTCAAAAACAGCACTAAACCGTACGAAATGCGATCCTCTCCGTGGCCGTTATCGCCCCATATTCCCCCCAAAGGGACTGCGAAATCAAAAGCAGAAACGATTCGCGCAATGGCGATGCCGCCGCCTCCACCGCCACCGCCTCGTCCGCGCCACACCCCGCCACGCCCCGCCGCGCCGCGGCGGCGGCTCGTGACGTCAGCACTTTATCAGGACGGCCATTATCAGCTCCCTTTATTATGGGTGTGCGTTCCTTTCGAGCGAAGAGGCGGCTTTCAACGACGGGACGGTCCGTGCTGGGGTGGCGGGGAGGGGAGGGGATGGGCGGCGAGGCAAGCGGGGACTGAGGCGACGGCGGGGGTGGCGGACGAGGCCACTGAAAAAATCGTCGTGTTAAATGCGTCCTCTCTTCCCGAAGCCACTGAAGAGAATCGCTGGTATCGCAAAGGGAAATCTTTCACTGGTGCATGGAAGGCGGCCTTTGGTTGACGGAGACCAAAGGTGGAAGTCGAGGGTAGCGGAGGGGATGCTGAAGCTGGTTGCTAAGGACGAGACGGAAGGGAAGGAATGTGCGGCACGGAGTATGGGACAACTGTGAATGGAGATAGGCGACAGCGACGTCTACTGGACAAGCGAAGGACGATGCAAAGAAGGAATGGAACCTCAAGATTGAAGAGGGAGAAGAAACGTACACGGTGGCCTCAAGTGATGAGTCTTCTTTGACAGGGTACAACCGTTTGGCGAAGATGAGAAATGCATAGAAAGTAACAGTAAGCGTTGGTGATGGCGGTTCAAGATTCGTAGACTCACAATGATAGAACTAGTAGGTGGAGTACATGTGTAGAGCATGTTGAGTTTGCTGAAGGAAAGATATTTGGTGGCGTACTGAAGATAAACTAATAAACGTACCAATAAATTAATGAATAAACATACAAATAAACGGTATTATAAACAAAAAGAGGGATAAATAGGCAAATGGCTGGAATCTAGTTGTTAAGGAAGGCAAGTGTCCAAGTGGGCCATAGACGAGCAGATGAGAGAATCGATACGGCGACTGACAATACATACATTCGGGATGAATGCGATAGGAGAGTAATGGGGAAGAGACAGGCAGGTGGCGGATGGAAGGGGACTGGGCGGAGTAGTACGTAGGATAGTGAACTGATGAGCAAGAAGGCAAACCGACGAGCCGGTGAAAGTACCGGAGAAAAAGCAAGAAGAAAGTTCTTGGGTAGAAGACAGTGGACAGATGACAGGCAAAACTCGTTTACAAAGTGGAAAAATGAGCAGCCACAAGACGTACGGCCGCGGCTGAACTACTGTCTGAAGAGAAGTGCTTTAAAACTGATGGGAGGACAGATGATCAGGAAGAAGAAATGGGAAGATGGATAGGCAAGATGATATGGGAGGGATGATCGGGGAGGATGAATTGTTGGAAGGTGAATATACCGAATGGTAATGGTACAATCAGGCGAGGAAGGAGGCAGAGCGGGTGAGGAGGGAGGAGGTGAGGACGAACCGAGAGGCGAGGCGGGTGAGAAGGGAGGCGAAGCGGACAAGCAGGTTAGAATGGCGGGCGAGCCGAGGAAAGGAGATGGGAAAACGAGACAGAACGGAAATGGGTAAACGGGTGAGAGATAGGGAGTTGGGCAAGCCTGGAAATGGAAGGACGAGCCAACAAGTAAGCCAGGATCAGGAAGGGGCTGGGGTGGGAAGAGAGATGAGGCGAGCGAGCAGGGAGGTGAAACCGGCGTACGGGTTGGAGCGGTGGAACAGGAGGGTGATGTGGACGGGGGGGGGGGCGAGCAAGGGTATGGTGGCCGAGTAGGGAGGAGCCGGTGTGGAGGTTGGCGTGGTGGGCTAGCAGGGAGATGGGGGCGGGAGGCGAGCAGGGATACAGGGGGCGGGAAATGGAGCAGGGAGGGTGGAGAGCAGAGAGGCGAGGCGAGCTAGCAGGAGGTGAAGCTGGGGCGCAGGTTGGAGTGGAGATGGTTAGGGGGGTGAGCAGGGGAATGAACAGGACGCACAGAAGGCGGGAAGCTGAGCAGGGAGGTGAAACCGGGGTTCACATCGGTGCGGTGGTCCGGCAAGGGGATGGGGGGTACGGACGAGCGTTGAGACTGGGGAGGGGGCGTGCGAGCGAGCAGGAAGAATGGGCGAGCAGGAGGTGGAACGGGCAATGAGAGAGGTGTGGCGGGCGATCACAAGGCGAGAGGACGAGCGGTGAGGTGGATCCGACGTGTAGGTTGGTGCGATGAGCCAGCAGGGGGATGGAGGGGGAGGACGTGCGAGCATTGACACAGTGGAGGGCGAACGAACAGCGAAGGTTGGCTAGCAGAGATGGGATGGGCGATCGGGGGGTGCGGGCGGGGTAAGGCGAAGCGGGGCGAGGCGGGCATGAGGCGGGGCGGGGCGGGGCGGGGCGGGGCGGGCTGGCACAAGGCAAGAGGTGTAGTTTGGTGCGATGGACCAGCAGGGGGTTGGGGTGTGGACGTGGGAGCATTGACACGGGGGAGGGGGTGAACGAACAGCGAGGGTTGGCTAGCAGAGATGGGACGGGCCATCAGGGAGGTGTGAGCGAGGCAGGGCGGGGTAGGGCGGGGCGGGGCGAGGCAAGGCGGGATGGGGCGGGGCGGGGCGAGGCGGGGCGGGGCGGGCTGGCACAAGGCAAGAGGTGTAGGTTGGTGCGATAGGCCAGCAGGGGGTAGGGGTGGGGACGAGCTAGCATTCACACGGGGAGAGGGGTCGAACGAACAGCGAGGGTTGGCCATCAGGGAGATGGGACGGGCGATCAGGGAGGCGCGGGCGGGCACAAGGCAAGAGGTCGAGCAGAGAGAGGCGTGGAGGCTTGAGGAAGGGCGGGCGGTCGGTGGGTGGCGTGGGCGGCGGGTCAGCTGCCAGGCTTTCATCCGCTCAAAGAGGACTTTGCGGCGCCAAGTCGGCGGCCGCGCCGAGATCAAGAAGCGGCGGCCAGCGCCGTTTGATCCCGCGCCGCCGGAAGGAAAGCGGATGTGCACTCTGCCAGCGCTTCCTTTCGCGTTGTCCTTCCGCGGCCGCCCTTTCACCCCCCCCCCCGCCATTAGAATTTCACTGCACGTCTCCTCCTCCTGCCGGTCGGGCAGAAACTGCGTTTCCAGACAAGTCATCCAAGTGTCAGATATTTTTCGTTTACTTTATTCATGACGTGCATCGGATTTTTAATTAAAGCTATGTTTCAGACTTACGTAATTTAAATTTCGTATCAAGTAGCTCATGATTATATTTGTCTCTCTAATTTCTAGTTGCTCATGATTCTATTCCATTTTGTCTCGTTTCTGATGACAACACGTCGTCAGTGGACTGTTTACCGAAATTATTTTGCATATTTGATGAATTATTTTCTTCCTAATGTCTCTTTATAACTAGAAATATTACTTTGCTCTTCAGTATGTGCTTATAATGAATTAGTATTCTGATCAGTCTGCTATGATCATCCAAATACGCGTTAGAGACATTATTATTATTATTATTATTATTATTATTATTATTATTATTATTATTATTATTGTTATTATTATTATTATTATTATTATTATTATTATTATTATTATTATTATTATTATTATTATTTAAACAAGAAATACATGTGCACGTTCTTTCTCTCTCTCTCTCTCTCTCTCTCTCTCTCTCTCTCTCTCTCTCCTCTCTTTCTTTTTAAAATGCTCTCAGAAAAGTCATCTTTTGAGAGATTTGCTATGCTCCTAAATATCACTGACAAGTGCATCCCAACGCGCCTTGTTTCCCGCATTTTACAATGGCGTCCATTTTCGAAGTCTGAATGACCATTTATTTATTCCCTGAAAGCCATCTCGCGGATATTACCGATGATCAATATCGACGAGTAGATGATCAGAAGAACGATAATGATGGAAGCCATGCGAGGAAAGGTAACGTGTGCACCAAGGGAGAGCATCGGGAGGAAACCAACCGGAAAGTAGCTTTGTGTCGTGTAGCGATTCCTCGCGGAGTGATCGGTGTTTGAACCCCGGCCCACCGAGGGGGCTGAGCACACCGCCTCTGGCCCTGGAGCCCGGCGCCCGCCGCCCGGCGCCCGGCGCCCGCTCTGTCCCGTTCCAGTTGCGTGCACTCTGACCGCGACGCGGGGCGGCCAGCGCCTGGCTCCCTCGGCCGCGTCCCCGCGCTTCCGCCCCGCCCCGCCCCGCGGGCCACGCCTCTTTTTGCGCCGCTCCGCCCTCGCTCAGTAGGCGCGTACTGCACTCCAGGAGGACAAATTGCAATCAACCTCATTACATTACGTCACTAGACACGCTATATGGGTAGATTTATTCTGCAATTATTCTCAAAAACTAGTGGCAGAATTTAATAATAATAATAATAATAATAATAATAATAATAATAATAATAATAATAATACAATGATAATAATATAATAGATTAGTAATAATAGAATAATAATAATAAAATAACAATAATAATAATAATAAAACTAATATTAATACAACAATAATAATATGTAACAAATAATGATTAGTAAGCAAAGGAAATAAAAGCACGTCCGAAAGAGAGCAACAGAACTATTGCAGTTATTTGCAAATTTTCAGTACGTTATTGCTTAATGTTGTTTTGCACTTCACTTCATCTCACTACACTACGGTACTTTGCATGCCCGGTCCATTTCACTTCTCTTCTCTTTCCTCACTGAACATTTCACAGAACCCAACACTTCACTGCATTGCACTTACTACAATATTATTCTAAATCTATCTTGTTCTAAATAAAAAATACAAACTAGATAATATTGTTAACCTAAACTGAATTATTTTTATCTAACCCATTTATAAACATTTTTACAATGCCAAGAAGGGTTTGAAAGACTGTCGAGGGTAAGCTGTTCCAATCATTTGTCGTCTGATTCACAAAAGAGTGTTTTGTAACGTCTATTCTCTGCTTCTTTTGTTTTATTGTGTAAGGATGATCCCCTATGCCGTAGTGAAATGGTTTCTCAGCGGAATGGTAATAATGTTATTAGGTACACGAAACGATGTCACCGCCGGCCACATAAAGCACTGAAGGAAATCCAAACGGGCTAAAATGGCTCCAAGCAATTGTCACACTAACTGTGCTTTATTTACCCGATTTTAAGATGACTAACTCAATCGTCCATATTCAATTACAATGAATTATGTTTTGAACAATAGGAAGAAATAAAACGAATTACATTATTGACACTCAGACCCGACCTTAGCAATAGTGCAGTCGGATATTATAATAGCCACTTTCCTGGCACCATATTAACAAAATATATCATTCGTCTCATTTCACTCTTATCATTGGACGATTAAAAGGAATTCAGAGTTTTATTGTTTATCAAATAAAATGAAGTAATAATTAATCATTTGTAACAGTGTATTAACATACACAGATAGGACGGTCAATATATTATTGCTCAGAATTATACATGGCACAAATGGGAATTTAAGCGAGGTCCTTCCACCTGGTTTGCCTGTCGTCCGTATCATGTATAAGTTAAGTTACAGGGCTCGCATTCTGCATTTCATCTCTGAAGATGTTCAACTGGTGCGAGGAAAATGTCACAGTTCTTGGATGTAATACATTATTTTAAAACAATGGAATATTTATTTCATAAATGTAGTTTTGTAGCTTGTAGATTGGAGGAGAACAATATAAATTAAATGGCGGTGAAAATACTATGTTTTGCCAATAAATAACTAATGTAATTGAAATTATTATTAAATTGTAAAAATCTGCTAAAATCATCCAAAAGGTGACCGCAATTACAAGGAACACTTCCCTCGGTTTTCGGAATTTTTATTTCAAATTACCATGAAAAAGTATTGAACACAACTTGAAGATAAAATGACTTTAGTATTCAGGATACTACAGAGCTCGAGCAATCACAAGCGCACAGATGAATTCATAGATATTATTTGGCCTTCATATTAAGCTTTTAAAATTCCGCCATTAACGAAGTCTACGGAAGCCGATTAATGAAATAAAATCACATACGTTTACACCAGTGCGCCTTATCTGATGAACTTTTGTCTCTCTCTGCTCTGTCCATCAGCATTTTATAAAAATTTTATTCTGCACAGACGTGAGTATACGTGAGGTGATTGAAATGGATATTTGTATGGCCATCTATTTATCGCACTGGGGGCTACTGTGGGTCCCTGGTCCGGCCACCACCCACACACTCCGCTGGCCCAGTCCTTCCGCGGGAGGCCCTGATTGAGTGCGAGGGCGGCGCCGCTCCTTTGTCTCGCTGCCCTCACTCGATTTCGCCCATTCGCTCGCCCAGGGCCGAAGCGGGCTGCGCGAGAGCGTTTCGGCTCAGGCTGGCGTTGCGGCGGGGGGTGGGCGGGCAAGAAGCGAAACGCGAAGAGGTCCAGATGGAGGAAGATGAGGTGCGGCGATGTGAAGCGAAGTGAGATGAAGCGGGATGAGGTGGGGTGATGTAAAGGGTCGTGGGGGATGGGTCTGGCACCACGTGCGGTGAAGTGGAAGGGCAGAATTTACCCTCTGGGCCGTTCCCTATGCACTTAAAGGCCCAAGGCGCATGAGAGGGACCTACAATGAGAGGAACCTACATAGATGACCTCAGTCATAGCAAACATCAGTTTATTGGGATAGTGTTACTTACATAGGCACTTGACGTATCCCAGCCTTGCCAAGGACTGTTCTCTGGAAGAGAGACTTTGCAGCGGTCATCGGACGGGTTAGTGACACTCGAAGTGCCCAGCGGTCAGAGGACAGGGCAGGAAGCTACCAGCAGGTCTCCGGAAGGTCGGTCTGGACTGACGGGGCGGAGGAGTGTCGGCAGGGCCAGTTAGGGTCAATCTGATTACATGAAGGGGTGAAGAGAGGTCAGCAGGGCCAGTTTGGAGCGATCTGAACCGACTAGGGGTGAAGGGAGGTCGGCAAGGCTATTTTGGGCCGGTCTGAACTGACGGAGGAGTAGAAGGTCCGTGCACACGGGCGACGAGTCCGTGCTCACGAGTAGCATTCGTCCCCCCGCTAAGCGGAGGTCAAGTCGTTATATAGGCCTTTACTGCTGAGACGCTCTTTCTGATTCGGAGCTCCGCAATTATGCTTACTCGGGCGGCAGCAGCCTGCGGCCACGTGACAGAAGCGACGTGAGATAAAGCGGAATGAGGTGGGGCGATGTGAAGCGAAGTGAGATGAAGCGGGATGAGGTAGGGCGATGTGAAGCAAAGTGTGATGAAGCGGGATGAGGTAGGGCGATGTGAAGCAAAGTGAGATGAAGCGGGAAGAGGTGGGGCGATGTGAAGCAAAGTGAGATGATGTAGGATGAGGTGGGGCGAAGTGAAGCAAAGTGAGATATAGCGGGATGAGGTGGGGCGATGTGAAGCAAAGTGAGATAAAGCGGGATGAGGTGGGGCGATGTGAAGCAAAGAGAGATGAAGCGGGAAGAGGTGGGGCGATGTGAAGCAAAGTGAGATAAAGCGGGATGAGGTGGGGCGATGTGAAGCAAAGTGAGATGAAGCGGGATGAGGTGGTGCGATGTGAAGGAAAGTGAGATAAAGCGGG